>JABSTQ010008451.1:0-23070 GCA_013358835.2 Ixodes persulcatus | reverse complement strand
TCGTTTGCAAACACACTACGGAGGTTGTCTTTTTCTTATTTTTTCTATATCCGGAACTTATATAAAGTTACTTAAAAGCGCTTTCATTTTTAAGACGGACTTTGATTAAATGGTGCTTAATTAAATGTACGTAGTACGTACACCTGTTTGATTCGGTGGTGCTCGACAAAAGAGTGGTCGACAAAACAGCATTTCTAAGATGCCGGCACAGGTGTTAAGTTTTATATTATAGTGTAGCAAAGCCTCGTTAATTTCATAGATTCGTTAGGGACGTCGTCGAAATAAACAATGACACTATGCGAAATAAAAATAATGAATAAAAGCTTCTGTCACTAAAGTTAGAGTTATCATATTGCTCAATATATATAATATAGTATTATATACATTCCACTTCAACAAAAAAAAAGTTAAAATTTATTTCTACTATAACCGTTACACTTTCATTGTGTCATTCAAGTGACATTCGGGAACAAAAAAAGCACAACAAAAAAGCAAATCACGATATGGCAGTTTTTCTTTATTTTTGCTTTGAAAGGCTATTGTCAAGCAGCAAATGTTCTTCCTTAGGTTATTGCACCAAGTGAGCACTTTCCACCACCACTATTATTTTAATGACAGCTTTTAGATTTCACCCAAAACAATTTGAAATAACCTGCGATTGCTTCTAAGCGCTAAGAGTGTCGCGCAGTGTACAAAAGGAACGTTCAATTATTATTTTTTCTATGCCATTTGGCGGTGCATGTGTAATATAAAATGTTTCAATACTGCCTGGAACTTTCGTTTTTCCTTACACGTTTTACATTGTTAGTTTCGCCTCCGACACATATGAGTTCAAGTATTTCAGGGCTGAATTGGAACGAACATCATGTGTATATTCGGCCCAGCCCTAAGCTGACAGCGTGGTGGAACCCACGACCTCGTGGACGAGTCATACGTCTGTCTTCACCTACGCGAGCACGATCCCGTCCCCCATAGCCCGCCTGGAAAGGGCGGGGTCAGAAATGAAAGGGAGGCGGCTGATTGATCTTGCGAGCGCGTAGCTTCTACTACACTGTCAGCTTATGGGTAAACAAAGTATAGTTATGTAGCAATAATCCGGCCGCAGTTTCGCACAAACAACCCAACTCACAAGGCGTACTTGGTGGTAAGGTCCTCCGACCGTTCGCAAATCTATTATTCCGGCGTCAACTCTAACCACACGTGGCTTGTATCTAAAACAAAAATTAGTTAAACAAATACGTGCGCGTTTTATGTATTCCACGTGATCTTTGAGTATCCACTTACCGAAAAAGGCAGTGTGCGGCTGTAAGCACAATGTCGGCATGATTAAGGAGCCACCACCAGAATTGTACTCCTTTTGTCGGAAACTCAAGGCCACCTATGAAAATCATTGGCAGAGTTAAATGTTTATTTTTATCGTTGAAAATATATTGCCCTGAAGCACCTGAAATCACGCATCAATCCAGCCAGAGCATTTTCGAGTCAGAGAGCTTTCACGATATACCCGGGAAATGTTTTTCTTCTGTGTGAGTTCATGCAATGAATCAACTATCGTTGGTTTTACCCCAAGTGCGGACGCAGCTGACCCTGCCACCCAATGGGAGCAATCAAACAGCGTCACATTGGCAACGTCCTGGTGTTTGTCATGTTTCCCTACGCGCACTGCCACCGCTCAGCCAAACGGTGTACATGGACGGCCCAGTGACTGACTCGCGCTATTATTATGTGTTCGTGGTGGTGTGTATGCGTGCCTTTGACTGTGCTCAGACATATGATGAATCAAAATATTGCCACGCGCGCAGCCGGCCAAGCAGGCAGGGCGCTTGTGGCCTAATGGTTATCGGGCTTGCCCTCCACGCAAAAAGCCAAGGTTCGATTTCTGTCCACGGGTGCACATATTTATTGGCTCTGTATTGTGATTTTCCGGTAAATTGGAGAAATCGTGTTGCTGATTCGAGGTTAGAAAGTTGCTTGCGCGAACCTTTTACGGTAGATTGTTCCAGAAGCCTACGCGTCTACAAAAGGGGTTCTACGTGGAATGCCGTAGTCAGTTTCGCCACAGTGCTCGATCCTGCTGTTTCGTCGATATCGATGCCTGCGACGCTTACCTTCTCCTCTTTTGTTAGAAGCACACGTTCGCCCCATTAAACATTTAGTTCCTTCAGTTATCCGCCGCCTCATCATTATGTAATTGGTCACAATATATAGAAACACACTTTTCACGGGTATTGAAACTAGATGCCGAGAGGTGATGCACATTCTTAATGGTGTTTTTGCGTGTTTGTGCAGCTCCTGCCACACCATGACTGAGGCTGGCAGTATCAGTAAATAAAATTAGGAGAAACGTCTCTGCGTACCATCCGTAATATTGTTATTTCCCTCCTGATAGAATGTTAGAGAGGAAAAGGCAACTAAAGCCTTCGAATAAAACAAAAATTATATCGCTCGTGTCAGTATAAAAGGCGAATATTGCTTTTTTAGGACAATAAAATAATTTATTCACACTATAAGCGTTTGTCTACTGAAGCGTTTTAGTTTGGTTTTTAAGTGTGCTTTCAAGCTCCAAGTACATTTTCCTTGCGTTCAGGCAGAATTATACTAGATTAGCCGGTAAGGCCGCCAAAAAACGGATTGCGAAGCACTAAGCGTGAACGACGTAAGTCCAGCCCCACACAGAAAAGGAGGAAACTCTTCCTCGATTCCTCCTTTAGATTCGGGAAGGAGAGAGACCTCCTCCTTTCTGCTTGAAGTAGCTCAGAGACCCGCTTCTCTAAGGAGAGGAGGAGAGAAGGAGACTGGGAACCGGTTTTCTGTCCGGCAGAAGACAGTTCTGTAGGGATTGATTGACTTTTAAACTCTCGGTAAGTATAAATAGGCATGCGAAACAAAGGTGTTTATTAGTCAATATAATAAACCGAAGATACAAAACCACACAACACCGTCAAAGACACAGCTATAACGTTTTATCCCAACTCCCTCCATTATACCAAACAATCCTGAGCCAACGAGAAAGTGGAAAAGCAGCAAATACTAGTGTCAGCAAAATGGGAGCCATCCATTGCCAATATCTAATCACCTACAACCTATAAAGCCAACCACAACAAAAAATTGACACAACAAAATCGAAAAAACTACAACAGCGAAAACGTGAGCTCTTATTGATCAAGAACAACCAAGGGACCACTAACAGAATTCCCTGCTGACGTAGTCCTAATTGTTTCCTGCATAACACGTTTAGATGGATCTGATTCTTCGCAAACAAATCTCAATTTCCACTCGGGAATGGAATATTTGCACTCATCTAGATGCTCGACAATATCGGAGCTGCGCAACTTTGATAGCACTGCCCTTTTGTCCTCTAAGATCCTTTCATTAACACAGCGGCAAGTCTGCCCAACATAAGAAAAGTAACACGTCGTAGGAATTTCATAGACGAAACCTTTTTTGCCCACTATGGCCGGATGTCTGTTCTTTTTTCCACACAGTTCATGTGCTCCCAAGAAGGGAGTCAACCGACTCAAGGGAGTATGGTAGGGTAAATTGTACATGTTAGTTGTAACGTAAAATGTCAGACTGCTGCATGTATTGACAACGAATTTCATTTGTTCAAGAAAGGAAGCCACTGGGTGCATGACACCCATTTTTGTGGCTAGTTGACTTACCCTTCCTATGGCCCACTCCCAAAATTTCAGGTGTGTTTAATTATTCAATGTACCTTTTCTTAGCAGCCACAGAGAGGACTGTGATGATATTAGGCAATGTAATTCTGTATTCCATAGATTATATCTGAACTAGAGAGATATCATCTCCTCCTTAGAGTTTGTGTTAAAAAAAAAAAAAAATCACTCCATGCACCGAGCAGTGGAATTGTTTTTAAATTTTAGCTTGCACGACCCCAGTGATGTTTGTTTTTGGTCAGAATATTTATGAAGGGTTGAAGTACATGCGTGCAAAGTTTTACCGGATTCAGATCAATAGTTTGAAAGGAGAAGTACATTGTATTAAAAAATGTTGAAATAATGCAATTTGAGAAAAGTGAAGTTTTATGTTCACATGCATGCTTCAATGCCCAAGGAGAATAAATTTTGCTTCCGGCGCTCTTGCCGGTATCTCTGAAATCTTTCTTAGTGATCCTTTTTTACAGTCGTCTTTCTTGCTCTCGGCAGACTTGTAGAGCTCTACCCTTTCAACACGCTCTTTGTCCATCTTCTTTAGGGCAATATCACAAAACACACCTGGAACAATTCCAAGGGCCTCCAGAACAGCTTTTCGTGCGGAATTACCGTCATAGTAGCAGGCCACAGCATTGTTAGTTGCTGTCTTTCATGTGTCAGCACTGACAAATGTGGTCTTAGGGCAGCGGCTCCAGATGAGTTAGTTCAGCGATTCATTCGTGTTCTGTGTTCGTCCATGCAAACATTTGGTCAGAAGACCTGGGTCTGATAACGTGTTGAACACTGGCTGGATGACTTTTATCACAGCCTCAGGAATGTGGGTTTTGTGGGAGTATGTCTCAAGCTTTCCCTCAACAGTGCTGCGGTTATATCCACACCATGAAGGTGGCCCCTTTGGGCAGAGTCTGTGGTTGAGCTTAATATTTGTTGATAACTTATGACAGTATATCGCCTATACAGCTCGTCTCATATTCTTCAAACTGTATGTATTTCCCCGAATAGCCTTGCCATAGAAAACCTGAATGGAATCTACGTCCTTTTCTGTGAGGCGTCTTTTCCCGGAGAGTGGCAGACCATCTGCCAGCTTTTTCCTTTTCTCATTCTTCTTTATGTTCCTTAGCCTGGCGCCAATACGCTTCTGGACTTGTGCAACACATGCATGCTTTCCTATGACCATTTCGTTGGGCTGCGACTCTGTGACAACAATGTGCGCCTTGCTGCCTCCATCACCGACGTAAGTTGTGTACATCATTTCGTGCTTTTCAACAGAGCATCCAAAGATTTTCACAGCTCCGGCAGCTTCCATTCAACCAGATGGCACATCGTAGGTTATTTTACATTTACTCAAGTTGTCATCTGTGTTAAGGTTGCGGGCACACATATGGCAAAACTTGGATTCTACTTCGAAGTCGAGCATTTTTCCTGTGTCAGCTGATATTGCTGCTATGACGCCGCGGAGTCAGGAAACACCTCGCTTCATCTATGTGCCGTCCACTGTGAGAACCGATTCCAGCTCCACTATCAAAAGCTGGAAAGGACGGAGGCCTCTTTATTCAGTTCTTCGGCAGCTTTTGCCATACTATTGCTCACAACGGTCGTGGTTGCGTCGAGAAGCCTCGCGTTCTACGATGCAAACTTCGATGGCGGTGGCGGTAGATTGAGCACAGCACATATGATGCGAGCATTGGTCAGTCCTTTTCCGCAGGTGCGAATGGCATATACGAACCTTTGATTTACTTCAAAGACGTTGCCATGCCCGCAGTACGCCTGGTTGTCTGGAGCACATTGAGAGCATCGCACTCGCTGCAGGGGACATTTATGCAGGACGCCAAACCGCTTCGCCTGTCAATAGCTTCTTCCAAATTTAGTTCTCCCTTGTTGCACTTTTTACACAGAGCAACATCTTGCATGAAGCTGCGGAGAAGATCGAAGTCAATTAGACGAAAGCCAGTCGTACTTGTCCCGTCTACATCGAAGGATTCAACACCGATACTCCCATCAAGTTTCGTGAAGCTTGCGCTTCGTCGTGCTAGTTTCTCACTTATTTTCGATGAAGTGAACCGATTGCCTTTGAAAGTTCTCTTTCTGGTCCATTTGCTGGACGATCGTGGCATTTTATGGGCAAGTAATACACTTAAAACGCGAAACAGAGGCGACCAAAAGTCGCGACCACAACAGAAATGTTGGGAGCAATTACAAAGAAATATGGAACAAGCTACAGGAGCACCACTAGCGGCTCATCTGCGATAGAAAGAAATACTTTCAACAATAAGTTATATTTGGGTACACATATTTACTAGACACACACACAAGAAGAAAAAAAGACCAGTCCCGACATTAATAAAACAGCGAAAGACAAAGAAAAACAAAACGGCCTCCGATCTCCCTCCGCCATTTGTAAACGCCAGGGGGTGTGGCACACTTGGCACGACATTTAAACCGCTTAGTGCTCGCTCGAAGCCTCGCTTGCGGAAGTTTTCTTTTCGTTGTGCGGCCGAGTTTTCTGTGTCAGAATTGAAAATTCGATTTTGTTGGTGGTTTACCCTACCCCAACTCCTCAAGCGGAAGTAGTTTTTAAAAACAAACTCCGAAATAGTCAAGCATCTACACGAGTGTAACAATTGCGTTCCAGAGTGGTGATTGACAGAGATATGGGTTGCAAAGAATTGAATCCGTTTAAACGTGTTATGAAGGAAAAAAATAGGGTTATGTCAGCAGGCAATCGTGTTAGCGTTCCCTCGGTTGTTCTTGATAAACAAGTGCGCACGTTTTTCCTGTTGTAGTGTTTATATTTTGTTCGCAAATTTTTGTTGCGGCTGGCTTCGTAGGTTGTAAGTGATTAGATACCGGCGATGAGTGGTTCCTATTTTGCTGGTACTTGCATTTGCAGTTTTCCACTTCCGCGTCGGCTGAGGATTGTTTGCTATAAAGAAAGGGTGTTTTGGTTAAAACATTTTAACTGTGTCTAAGGCGGTGTTCAGTGTGTCCTTCTAGGTTTCCTTGTCTCCGATTTTATTATGTTGCTTTATATACATTAGCTCGCCTGTGCTCTATCCCTTCTTTCAGTGTTCACTAGTGAATTATTAGCCATCTTTATTTGTAGGTTACGTGGCACTAAACTTATTTATGCAAAAATGGTTGGAAACTTTTTTCTTAATACAGCGCGTCCCTGAAACCATTTTCAGTGTCTTCTTCATTTTTTTTTTTTGCGAATAAATAATGTAACCGCCGCTCAACGCTCAGTCTGCGGTTGAATTTACGCTTGCGGTCCCGAATCAATGCCAAATTGTGAAAAATTGATATATTATTCAAGTGTTACCAGTGATTTTCTAAAACTTTCAATGGGAAAAAAGGACCCGTTCTCGCGGTAGTTTTCGCCATTTACCCCCACAAATCCGTGTACTTTGTTTGAAATCAATTTGCTCTAAACAAATTTCCGATACTCGCTTTGAATAAGAAAACCGTTCGTTCCGAAACCTTGGCAAATCTGGTCCGAACCGTTTGTGCTACATTCAGGTCAGAAACTGAGCGTTCAACGACGCGTAGTTTGATCTACTAGTAAAAAAGACACTTGAAATGTTTCCTTTGGACTCACTGTACTTCTCAAATGGCCGAGACGGACTCTCACCAAAGGCGCTAGTTGACACGAAAAAAATATTTTTTACGGGAAAAGATTTTTCAAACACTTTCGAAAAGCAGTAAGGGCTCATTCTTATTGTACCAGTTTCAACAATTGTGGAACGCGCTCGTTCCTAACCATGCAGCCCTAAACAGTATTTTTTTTTATTTTGCTTTGAAAGCTTATTATTTTTCCTTTTTGTATATTCCTGCTTTTCGAGACGTTAAAAACTACAGAGCTGGATCAGGGTGTAGCAGTCAGCGAAAGTCTAAATGCAGGACGTGACTTTCATGATTACTAGGCTCGTAACTATAGTTCTTCAATGTTCTTACGCTTGTGAAAATTTCCGATGTTATGAAAACATATATTTCTATGAGACCCTATAAGTCCAGTTATACGAGTCCTCTTTGCGCCTTACGTAATTTATACAAATTTTGATGTGTTTCTTGGCCAAATCATGAATGATTTTTGTCATTTCCAATAGGGTATCGATATCATTGGCTGCGGAAGGATAAGAAAACACAAAAGTTTAGGGGATCGCCACGCACCTGTTTTTTTTTTGTTTTTTTTTTACCGGATATGAAACTAATTTCCCAAGTGCACAAGGTTGGTACTCTTTTGATGCAGAGGCGCGCGTGGCACCTCTAATGGCTATAGTTGTGTCCCCTAAAATACCAGGGAAAATTAATTTACATGTAAATGCTACATATCTTTGACAAAACAAAACAAGGAAAAAAACAATTTGTTCTAAAATATTGCGGAAGTGGTATATCGGTGTATTGATTGCTATAGGACAAAATGCCCTCTTAGTGGTGTACGAAGCTGCTTCGATTAAGAAAGTTACATACGACCGTGCCCCTTGGTTGTTAACAGTTCAAAATGCGCATGTAAACTAAAAATTATCCTGTTTTAATCACTCGCAGTTATAATACTTAAAAGGTTGCAATTCTTTACGCTGAACTGAATTTTTAATTAACAGATTACAACCGCACGTTAATAAAACATTTATTTCATTACCATCAAATATGTTAATAAAATTGCCTTTTTTATACTGTTTAACATAATTGACGTATGTAACTGGATGAAGATAAAAAAAAACTGTGATCAGCGATTCATATATAATAATTATAACTTTTAATCCCCACAGTAGATTATATAGTCATTATGAGTTATGTGCAGGACCGAATGTTTAGACTAATGATTCCCACCTGTCTGACATACTAAACCAGAAAAAAACGAAACGACGATTTTTCTGTTTACCATCCAAGGGAACTCTCCTATCTTTGCTCGACGTCCTCCAACAATAAATCTGCTTTCTCTCACAGTGCTGCTATAGCCACAACCAGGTTCGTTCAGCACGGCACTTTCATCTAATTTTTTTTAAAAAGAGCAAAGCGCCAGCTGAATAAATTAAATTCATAATTTTTGTTAGCTCCAATACTCTGGTCATAATGTTGTTATTTCTAGAATTATCATTAGTAAAATGTAGTAGATTGGTAATTCGCCATATCTAGTCTTGCCACTGTGACATCTGAGTAAAACTGGGTAGCCTAAATCGTTCAGTAATCAAGTTTGAGATAATACAGACATAAAGTGAGTTAAAAAGAAAGAACCTTCACTTTGAAACGATGACGGGCACATTGCTTTCTTATTTTAGAAACGTTAAATCATAAAACAAACAACAAAGAAAACAGCATTAAAGGTACGAGAAACATAAATAAAGAAAACAAATGTTGACCTTTCTTTACTAAGCGTTCTTTCGCCTTAAAGGACACATGCAAAGAAAAAAAAAAAATTTTTAAACAGCTTAGATGGAAAAAGGATATCATAAAACGATTTTACAACGAAGAAAAAAACTATTTAGAGCTATATTTACGGCGCTATACGAATTTGAAGTTGGCGCCGCCGGAGCCGCCGCTGGTCACGTGGTAGGCCCGCGCGCCGCCGCCCTGCGTCGCCGGAGCCATAAAGCCACGCCGCCGCCGCACGCTGAGCGCTGTGCGAACGCCGCTTCAACGCGTTTCTCCACGCCGCCGTCGCCGCCGCCGCACAAGTTCGTCTGGTTCGGGGCACCGCCGCCGTCATCTGACCGGCGCACAGGTCTATCACGTCTTCTTGCGCTTTTTCAGGAGTTTCCTTTGGGCTCTAAAAGTTACTTATTAATCTTAGTTTTTTGTTATACTTCAAACAAAGATGAATAAGTTACTTTTAGAGGCCATAGGAAGCTTCCGAAAGAGCGCGAGCACCACGTGACAAATATGGGCCCGTCACGTGATAAATAAGGGCCACTTTTCGCGGCGCCCGCCGGCGCCAGCTACAAATTCGTAAAGCGCCGTAAATATAGCTCTAAAATTTTTTTTTCTTCGTTGTAAAATCGTTTTATGATATCCTTTTTCCATCTAAGCTGTTTAAAAAAAATGTTTTTTTTTTCTTTGCATGTGTCCTTTAAGGCCCAACCACATGGACGCGTTCTTCACGCGTTTCGTTGGCGTCCGCGTCTCTCCGCGTCTGCGGCAACTGACGAGAGAAAGGGCGACCAACGCCATGGGGACGCGGCGCCAACCCGCGTCGGTCGGGCGCAGTGCCGTGTATTGAGAGAGTTTGGTCAATGGGAGGAGCGGGCAGAGCCAGAGCGTGCACCAGACGCAGAAACGGAGCTTGAGATGCTCTCTTGGCCAGCGAGAAGTCGAAAATTATACACTTGCGATGGTAGCAAGAAACAGTGTTAATCATAGATATGTGATTCTAATAAGCTCGTCAGAGATTAAATGTAGCAACTATTCATGGTTGAAAATAGGATGCGCGCGATGTTTCGATCATGATCACGCGGAAAGATGTAAGAAACGAATGCGCCGCTCAAGTCTGCTTTCCTCAGACAGAGTGTGACCGCTCGGACGGCAGCTTCCCGGCCCTCAACGCCTGGCGTATGGATTATGTCGATCATTCCGCTAGTCGTGCTCTTCCACTATGAGTTTGGACGACCGCTATTTAAATATCACGTGCACCATATTTTCAGTCACCGAGAGTCACTTCGACGCCGTTATTAATTTCATTTCTCGCGACCACCGCCAGTGCATTTTATTCGGCTTCTGGTTGGCCACATTCGAATTTGTGAAGACGCCCTGGAACACTCCCAGCACGCTTTCGGAATAATGGCGTCTCCACATTTGACTCAGATACTTCCCAATGAATGGCCAAAGTCTCTGTACAAACTGCTCTGGGTCGGGCGGTGCGCAGTGTCGACAGATCGACTACGCCTAAATCATCGGACAACCGGCGACAACCACCTGTTCAGAGGGTGTATAAGTGCTGCACAAAGAGGTTTATTCAGAGGTTAAACACCTTTCCTTTTAATTTTACCTGAAAGATTATTCTGTCGTACAGCTCGCTGCTCGTGTCTACACGCATCTACACGGAAACTGACTCGGAAGTTGCAGGGGCGCGCTGGGAGCGCCCGGTCTCGCTTCCGCTCCGGGTGACTCTGATTGGTCGCTGCCTGGCGGCAAGCCACTTCCGGCGCGACGCCGACATCTGGCCAAGGCAGACATGGACGCCTCGCGCGCGTCGCATTTTGGTGCGCTTCAACGCTGGGAGGACCCGGCGCCGACCAGTTTAGACATAACTGGCGCCGCGTGGCAGAAAACAGGTTTCGAGGATTCGTAGGGCAAAAACATGTGTGGATTTAGGAAGGAGAAGGGAGAAATCGCTTAGCACGGTTTTGGGGGCGACAAAAGCCAGAATAAACGCAAAAGGGACTTTGGACGAGCCCAATGGAGACAGAAAGATCATGCTTCCTTGAGCGAGGGGGTGACCGCCCCCAACTGAGCAAGTGCTGACGAGTTTTGACAACTGAACTGCCTGAACTGGCGATTCTTGAAAATGGTCCATTGTAGATTCTTGTTTTGTTTCGTTTTAAAATTTCTACGATTGTATCTGGATATCTTCGCCTAAGTTCTGAAACAGTAACTGCATTACTAACGGTGGCATGCCGTTGGCGCAATCTTGGATCCAGTTATTTCAAGTTTGTTCAGTTTCACTAATATAGGCATGATAGGTTGAGTTCAACTGTCGTTCTCAATGACAACTGGCGCCGCCGTGTACTTCCCGTTGATCATGATTAAGTCATGCGTCGTTGGCTCAGTGACAGTTCAGAATGCTCGCGTAACAGGAGGATTATAACCAATATTATGTAAAGTAGGATTTTGTAAATAAAAACGATTAGAACCGTAGTTCAAGCTTACTTGTATCGAATGTTCCGTAAAGGCAAGTCAGCAGGAGGATGAGTTTCATTGCAAACTGTCGATGTCTGCTGATTCACTCGAGATGCAGCTGTTGAAGGTAGCGCTCGAAGACTGCAAAATTCAAGACAAACACTAAGCGTGAAGGTTTCCATTGTCTGTATCAGCCTGTTTTCAGGTTGCATAACATGGTTATTTTAGTAGAAAACATACGGAACGAATATTTGTTTTATAAAAGTAATAAATTTAGTTGTATGAAAAATTAGGCATAACGAAATGACACACCCATTAATGGTTATCGAAGCAAATAGTAGTGACGTTCGTTGGCCGATAATTTAGTACAAACCATAGATAGTAAAAAGAATTGATTACGACGTACGTTAAACACAGGGGCAGGTTTGGGGTTGGGGGAGGGGGGAAAGCGGGCGACTGTTTTTTTGTAAAAAGGGAACACGCCAGATATATATATATATATTATTGTGACCCAAATATTATCTTACGGAAAATGAAATCACTCTTTTTCCGGCACGTCACACTCGTTTGTGGCGTTAAGTGTCTTAGCAGAACTGCCCTCCCCCCTCCCCCTCCTTGTGCCTGAACCGTCTATTCGCCCCAGCCTAAACAAGAGACATTTCGAGCGAAACTAGGAGTGTGAAAGAGTAAAACAGCGCTTTATTTGTTTTATTCAATTGTATTTTTCAACAAATTATTATTAGTTTATTACGTTGTGCCAAATGAAAGATTACTGTTTTTCATGGGTACAGAAATAAATGTTTAATAATGGTGTTCGCGCTCTAAAAAAAAAAAAAATGCGTCCTTAATTTTAATTTTTCTACATTGCTTTTTAAGACCTCGGGATTGTTTTGTCGATTGTCCTTGAAAGAGCTGTTGGGCTGACGGTTTACAGATCATGAGAATTACGTATTCAATGTAGATGTGCCTATTTATTATTTCAATGTTCTGGCCCCTCTCTCGTAATTGTTTTCCTCCGGGAGGCAATTGTTTAGATTTAACACATTTTTCGATTCGTTGTCTTTGATAGATATCTGTACGCAGGGTGTTATACCAACGTTTGAAAATAACAACGACAAATAACAGGTACATTTAAAATAAAGACATGATTCCTTCAGGGTAATGTTTTTTCATGTGACAACCATCAGGCTGGGAATGATGAATTATAATAACGATCGAATTTCCTACAGCATCTTAATATTTTTTATTATTTTTATTATCTCGATTTGGCTCATTCCGACAAGAAATGTATTGACCATCGTCGATCTATTCACCAGTAGTTGTTAAAAGTTAGGAGCCGAAGCTGCTGTCGTCCTCTTTAATACCTAAGTTAGGCAGCTTCCGGCATGCCGAAACTGAGAAGAAAAAAAAATGGTGAGACAATCGATTACGCTGTTATAAACAAGCGCGGAAGCCAGATTCCGGTGAGGCGATGCATCTGCGCATGCGCAGTGCCGACAGCAGCGCCACCGCAGTGGCGTGACGTCAGAGAGTTGAGTCGGTCTATAATATATAGTCACTAAGGGCTTAAGGAGCGCAGGGCGTGGTCTATCATGTTCACGCTCCTTGCTTTGTGATAAGTTCTGCTTTCTAATCGGCAAAGGCAGCAACCTCATTGTCTGCGTAGCGATAATGAGATCACGTGACGGCACTGCGGTGGCGCTGCTGTGGGCAATGCGCATCCGCAGATGCATGCCTCGGTGGGAATCTGGTTTCTGCGCACGCGCAATGCCCACCAGACCCGGTGTGGGCGGACGCGGGCTTGTTTGTAAAACAATGCGTGTGTCGTTAAGTGTCCTCACTGCCCGAAATTTCCGCAATATATTGCGGAGCAGTGGAGCAAATGTCAGTTTTATGTTTTTTTTTTTAACAGTTATGGCATACTTTGAGGATAGGCCACGAATATCTTATTGAACTGTGTCAGATAAGAGGAAAACTTTGCACGTTAATTAGTAATTTCAGGTGATTAACTTGCTAATTAACACTTTGCACTCGTGATCTAACGTCCGTCGCTGTCGACGACATCATTCCGAAAGTATCTCTTTTATTTCTAGTTCAAGTTTTTTTTTTATTCGTATTGTTCGTAAAATACTCTGTGTATAAACAATGCTTATTCTTCTAAAAAATCTCCACAGTGACGATTTGTATAAAAAAAGTGCAAGTTACCTTTTTTGCTGTTTGCTCGAAAGTGTTTTAGTACAGTGCAAGAAGAGCGAGTACAATAAAGAATTCTTCAAATCATACTTACTGCCAGCTGACTCTCTTTCTTGTGTTTCTCAAATTCCCGTCGTCTCCCGTGCCTCAGAACCTGAGCCCAAAACTTAATAGGGGAGTTCAGGACCAACCTAAAAATGGGACCGGCCCCATCGACAGAGTTCTCAGATCTTCCTTGAGCATCCTTATGGCGGTTGTGAGTTTCAGATCAGGGACAAAGACAAAGACGCCGATGACTGAGAACGTGTGGGGTTCTTTTGTCCCCTGGAGCTACAGCTTATGTTATCGTGAATAATTCCCAGCGCACAACTCATCAATTCAACTAATACCCCGATGGTTATGGCATACATTTACTTCAATAGTTCAAGTCTTTTGTATCACAATAGCTTCTTTACCAGGCGTCTCATCGAGACGCACAATAGTCGTAAGAAACGAGTTCTAAAGGCTTACATAATTTCGTGTTCACGTGTGATAAAGTCGTGCATAGAAATCAGGCAAATAAAAAAAAATTATGTCTAGCTTATCAGAGGAATACAGGCGTGTATTTTTTCTACGGCATCCCACTGGAGAAAATTATTTGTTGGCGTATTCATAAACTAGGCTCGGATCACATGAAGTCTTAATTTACTTAGCGAATGTTCATACACAGCGTGTCCCGAAAGAAATTGCGAGGTTTGTTTTCGCAGGGAAAATAAACGACTCAGGCTCCGCTTAGGTTTAACGACAACACTCCGACATAGATTCTAAAGTTTCAGAACAAACCAGTTATCCTATGCAAAATTTATAAGCTAATTTTCGAAAAATTTCAGTGGGAAAATGGGGTCCGTTTTCGGTTACTGCCGCCGTTCGGTTTCATGTATTCGAGGGCTCTGTCGGCCGCCATTTTCCCATTGAAAACCTTAGGAAATCACAACCTTTTTTAGAGGGAAACTGCAAGTTCTGAAACTTTGGCATTTGTTTGGGACCGTTAGCGCTACATTGGGGCAAAGATAACGCGTTCTCCGATGCGTAATTTATTTTGCGGTAAAAGGATTTCTGAACATTTTGCGGGAGAACATCCTGTGCTAAATACTCGCTTGCGTGACGCGTGTCGCCCATCAATTACCGGCATACATTAGTCATTGTAGCTCTGCGTGATCCTGAGGTTAGACCGTTAATGAAAAAAACATTATCAAAATTTTATTTGTTAGAAGTTACGTATTTTCATAACGGCCAGTCAAAGGATCTAGTGAACAACATTAAACCATTTTTAGGACACACCACTTTTTTATCTCAATATGTTTGAAACAGTTTTTTTTTTTGTTTTGTTCATCGTCTTCCAGTTTTGTTCGTTTGAATGACGTTCACGGAACTCACTCCGTTGTCAATCTGAATCAGTTGGTACTCATTCAAATGGAGGATGTGGCGGGAAAAATACGTGCAGAAAACGTATAGGCCTTAAAGGGTCATTGCAGTAATGTTTGGACTTTTGCCGATTAAATGCTGGAATTAGTCTATGTCACCCTATAGAAGAGTAGCACATGTTTGTTTGTTTGTTTTTTGTTGTTTTTGCATGAGCTACTTTTTACTCTTAAGAAATACGCAATTTGGTGTTTGTGGTATACTTTAACTCGCATGCCGTCTTCCGACTGACATTATCAATCACACCTACAGGGGCAGGGGTGGTAAAGGTTACTCTAGTTAAGACAGGAGCAGAATGCGGCCAGTCCGGGGCGATTACGTCGGTGGTCCCCAGAGAAAGAACGAGAAAGGGAGAGACAGAAGAGCGGTAAATAGAGCAGACGAATCGTTAGACGTGTTAAGTTTCGCCGCAACGATATGAAGTTGCTCGACCACTTGTCAATTTTATTTGTATACAATGCGCAATTCCGGCAAACCACACACACAAAAAAAGAAACAAGTTACAAATTTTACAGGTGGTGTACGTATTGCTGCTTCTTTGTGCATATGAAAGGGACACTAACATGCTTTTTCAGATCCTCGTTCTATGGTAATAACTCACTCTACGAGTTCTAAGCATCCTCAAAAAGGACGAAATTTCAGTCATACGCTGCCGATTTGCATATTCAAAAGGGGATCAATGTCCCCGACACCTCTACGTTTGGCGCAGAACGACAGATAGCGCTACCAAAACTTTCTGCATATGGTCGAACGACGGACGGCGCTTGTCAGCCACTCGCAAGCGATGGATTCGCTTCTCCATGTAAAGAGAAAATGGGAAACGAGCCCTGACACCAGGTCAAGAAAAATGCGACACAGATTCGAGGAACAGCACAGGCGCACACTTGGGATAACTTGCATGCTTTCGCATCGTAAAGAGTATACTTTACATTGTAAACGGTTCGTTTTACATTGGATACATGAACCATTTGGTTATTTGTTTCGTATATAAATTTATACATATTTAGCGCCCACTGAGAGTTACAGGGAAGACAAATGCTGAAAGGTTCGCGCTTGCAGAAAAAGTTTGGGCATGGTAACTCAGCCTGTCTTTGGCAATATTTGGTGGAAACCGTCGACTGGCATTAACTGATCCCGTGGCCGACGTTCATCAGCGAAAAAATGGAAGCCGTTTACAACTCCCTGTAACGCCGAATTGGAGCGCAGCTCTTGAGGAGGAGGAGGAGGGAAGGGTACTCAGGGGAGGGTATACCCCTCCTTCTACCTCCTCCCCTCATCCATCAATCTCCACCGGGGGGGGGGGGGGGTCACGTGACCTCGAAGGGGGAGGTCACGTGACCTTCCTCGGGGGGGGGGGGGGGGGGGGCTCGCGCGGTTACGCCGACGGCGACGGCGACGCCGCTCAAACCGGAAACGGGCCCCTAAGAGCTGCGCTCTAAAAGTTCCACCAAAGAGGGGCCCCAACCGGTTTTCACTCTTCCCCCAAGAAAGCCGAAAGAACAATGGTGAGCGGCTTTTTGCACCTATACGGCAAGCCGGTGAGAGCAACCGCCGAACGCCTCTTCTCCCAGAGGACCCGGATAGATTGCTACATAGATGTCGCTAATATTGTGTCTAAGCACCATCAGGATATATTTCACGGAAGTTTTTTGTTTGCTGAATATAGCAAACATAATCAATTCAATTCCTAAGTGAGGGAAAGGAGGAGTCGAGAGTTAGCGTGGACGTCAGAACGCGGAGCTCTGGTTGGGAGGATTAGTGGGTAGACAGTAAAGCTAGCGGCCTTTGTCTCCACTGCACTCGTCCAAAACGTTCGAACGTGGAACGCTGGCGTCCAGCGTTTGGAGCTCGTTTTCGAACGCGTTCGGTGTTCTGACATCCCCGTGCACTCTCGTCTCCTCCTCTTCTCCAGCCTTCTTTCCGCATATAAGTGAAGGCCTGCACACTATGCTGATCGATAGTTAAGCACTGCCCCCCCCCCTCTCCTACGCCCCAAGCGCCAAACATGTTGAAACTCAACGAGATTTCGCGGCAGAGCGGCAGACGCGTGCCTCTTGGCGTTCCCACGTGCTGGAATCATTCTGAGACGCTGGTGCGACCACACGGACGCAAGATGGACGGCGCTGCATGTACCCACTAGCAGTGACGAAAGAGAACGAGGTGACCGGGCCTTGTTGCAGGTTTTGGCCCTAGCTCACTAACTTAGGAGAAGTAACGAAAATCTGCTGCTGGAACTGTGAATGAAGTTTGTTGCGAAATAGAGAATGACGTAAATAAATTTAGGTTCGGAGCTAACGTTTCTGGGCAATCCGATCGGTTGGTGTCTCAATTCGAGCCCTTATTCGTGGTTTTCACCAACTCTAGGAAACGAAACGTGTCACTCAATTACGTTCCATGAAAGCACATCTCCGACCGGTGTGCTTACAGCGTCCCCAAAAAGTAGTCCTTCGATTTACGCCTGATGACGTCATACAAGTGACATGCTGTCGCCGGTCGCGGTTCTGGCGGTGTCACAACAGCGATGGTGAATGTGGTGGGTGCCTGTTCTGCTGCAGGTCTCTCTTCAGCTCGACAGTCCACGGAAGCTTCAGAAGCCAGCAGTTTGAACACCGTGATGACAGCGACGCTAGCGTTCGCGCGTACTTTTACAGCGAAGCTGTTTATGGCTTTGTTCATTGGATTTTACTTCAACAGAAATCGCAGCGCCCTCTCTTTGTTGTCGTTCAAAGCGCTTACGTGCCTAGCTCCTTCTGCTCTCCCTGGGTGGCGGTCCCGACGCGCGGTCTATGGCTAGGGTTCCGTGGATTTTTCAGATTATATAAGCAGGAACAAACACTGCCTGTGATCACGAGAGTAGAGAGGCGCGACAGTATTCGGCTACTCAGGGAAAGCTTCCAGTGAGTAAGCGTGAGTGGTCGGTGTTTCAATCCTGGCGCATCCACGCTAGAAACTTCGTTTATGTTAGTCGTCATATGGTATTGCTTCTAAAACAATGCTGAAATTGATCGGAAGCCATATTTTTAGTGTATGTCATCAAAAACTCGCACCGCTCTCTCTTTGTCGACGTTCCAAGGGCTTGCGTGCCTAGTTCGTTCCGCTTTCCTGGGGTGGCGGTCCCGTCGCGCGTGTCTACTTTCCACCGAGGGGCGGTCCCGTCGCGCGTGTCTAGTTTTCTCCGGCTCCTCGGGGCGGCGATAGTCGTCAACGCGAATTTATATAGAAAACCTGAAAGACAAGTTTCCGTTCTCCATTTTCATGTTCACTTCTCTCGTCGTAATGGGGAGGCCGCGTTTAGTTTGGACTCCCGAAGAGCAACGCACCTACGAAGAGCAACGGCGGGAACGGCAACGAGAATATCAGCGGCGGCGGCGGGAGGCAAAGACCACCGTCTGTGTCGCGTGCTAAACAGCTTCGCTGTTCATCCACCTTTACAGAGTGGAATGGCTTGTAATTTTTGTTATTAGGTCTTCTATGCAGTGCGCAAGTTCGTCTGCTTCTATTGCGTGGGTTCTGGTGACGTCCAAACGCCAAGCTCTGATTGGCTCTGATTGAAGGATAGTGGGTAGACCTCAAAGCGAGCTGCATTGAGGTCTACACACTACCCTTCCATCAGAGCCACTCAGAGCTTGGCGTACCGAGGTCACTACAACCCCTGTAAAAGAAGCAGACGAACTTGCGCTCCGCATTACCAACCGGCAGAATCGTGACATCAGACAACATGACAGGCCGGCTTCTGTGGCGTAATTTGTCGTCATGTCGTGACAATTTGCGTTTTATCGGCTGAATATAACATGAAACACACAAGTCGAAAACTTGTGAAAGCTTAAGAAAGAGCACGCTCTGCTCAAAACGTCGACAATAAAGCCTCTGCTGCGGCTCACAATTTTTCTACGCCCCGTATGAACTAAAACACGGCCATTTCTTCATAAAACAAAAAGCACAAGATTAATACCAGAAGGAAGCAGTTTTTCCGGATACGGTAGTTCTTACGAATTTCTGTCATGACACAGGTAAAGTTAACGTCACACACAGAAAACGCGCTTTTCTAAGGACCGCAATGTCTCACTCCAGTCAAAATGATTGCTGATGACTGATGCATTGCCATTCACAGCGTATACCTTCCTTCATTTTGCTTAAATTCTATTCAATGCTAAGTGTCATTACAGGTGTGGTAATGTTTTTGATGTCAAAGATTTATAAACAGAACGCACTACACCTTCAAATCTTCGACAATGTTTTATTTTATTCTTCCAGCTTCTCCGCACTCGACTATACTTATTTTGTGTTGTAAATGACACTCTCTAGGCGGCGGAACATGCCGTCCATTTCAAAATGTACAGCAGTACATTATTATCTGCATTATTTTTGCTTGATCTATTCGTTTGTATCGTCGCTGCCGCCCCGCCGCCCCGCCGCCGCTTTTGTCTCGGCTTTCAGCGGACAAGCAGTTGTCAGGTTCTCATTTCAGTTTGTTCGAGCTTTTGGACCGCTGCACGTTGTCGCGTTCAGTGCAGCTTTCGTGATCCATCGCTTGCAAGTGTGCTGGATACCGGCCCTTATCGCAGGTAAGCTGTCAAGTTCAAAGTGTTGCGGAACCTTGTTGACTGCTTGGTACCATCAGAGGGAACAATGTCCGACAGTGCACATAAATACATGCACGAAGCCGTTTTAGCACCGTTTTTAATGCAATTAATTTGAAAGGAAGACGTCGTAACTGAGCAATTAATTGGTCTTGCTGACTGAGAAATGTTCCAAGCTGCCTAGTACGTACGAATTATTCGGGATATTTGCTCTTATAATCGGACGCAAGGAGAAAATGCACTTACTCTTTCCCATAGAAATGCATTACCGGAGGTCAGTTTTCGACTGGTTGCTTGCTGTCTGCTTTACTTTTCCGCAGCATACTAGGGCTAGTTGAACCTCTAGCGTACATTATAATAACTCTGTGGCTTTAATAGGGAGCTTTCATATGGTAGTGACTATTGCGGCGTCCACAGTCAAAATATTTAAAAATAATTTCGACGTCTGTGGCGTCACTGCCATAACACGTCCAAATAGTGGCTTTATTATTTCTACGTCCCCCTTCAATGCAGCAGCCTGTAGTAGCCATCGCAGTGGTGACTGATGTTTTGAAGCTTCGTTCTGTTTAGTTCCTGATGGTGTTATCGGTGTTGTGTTGGCGTTTTGACAGATTCATGTGTTGCGTGTATAAGAAGTTTTGGTACTATAGTCGGTTACAGGTGAAGAATGAAGTGGACGCTCCTCCCAGCCCTTTCCACTATAGCAGAGCGAACACTGGAGGAGGTCGCTTCCTCTCCAGCGGTCGCTCTGCTATAGTGGAAAGAGGTGGACCACTTCCTTCTTGACCTGTCACCGACTATAGTTGGCAGTGTGTGGGACTGGCACGATAGTTGATCCTTTCGGACGTGACACGCCCGGTGGCGATGTTCTGAGTGTTCTGTGCTCGCACTTGGCAGGCGTCTCACTTAAACTTTTGAATCTACAACAAAGGCGAGCTGGATATGGTGGCAATCAGTTAATGAACGACGTTTCATCGACAAATCATTTCATCGACTCACGATGTTTCATCGACAAATCGTGTGGTTGACAGCTCAGGTTAGCTTTTTTCTGTACACTGCATAAGAGTGTCGCCGTGATGCGCCGTGTACATGTCGGTCAGGTGGGTTAACATTTTTGTGATGAGCCGCCGCGGACAGTCGCCCCGAAAGGCGTAAACGCAGGTGATTCACGCGTGACGAAATGACCCTACAGCGTGAAATTCGCGAACGAGTGTCGATGAAACGATTGTGTCGAGGAAACGTGTATCTATGAAAAGTAGTCTACGAGAAATAGTTTCACAAAAGGAGTCTCGACGGAATGAAAGGGATCACCACGGTCCATATTACATGAGCGAATGACGTTGTAGCGAACGGCGCCATTTGAGAAAATCGACGTTTTAGGGAATAAAGGGAGTGCGTGTTAATCCCCCGCCTTACGCCGCTTCGCGGCGGCGGTCTTGCGGTGGCTCATTACAGAAACGTTAAACCACTTGGCCCGCCCGTAAACGCCGCTTGCGGCGGCCGACTATTCGCTTTCGATGAAAAGTTGGCGTTCGCTAAAACGTCGTTCGGCCAACTGTGTGATATTGCACAGTAAAAGTTTTTACACCCTTAAGGGTGTAAATCAGTTTGTCCCAGGGCTAACACCCTTAGGGTGTTCAGGCAAGCACCCTCCATAGTGTGTGCTTTTCCAGCACCCTTGGCAAAGGGTGCTTGGCATGGAATGGGCGCCCGCTGTGGTGGCCCAGTGGATGCTGGGCCACCCCAGCCAATCCAGCGCCGGGAGAGTATCACGCGACGTTTTGGTTGTTCAAGGTCACATGATGCTCTCTCGACGCTGGATTGCTTGGGATGGCTGGTAGATTCCGCCGCGCTCGGACGAAAGGTGAAATGAAGTACAAGCCCCAGTGAACATTTTATAGGAATGTGTCCAATACACATATCAGAACTTGTAAATTGTACAAAAATCATAAAAGGTATTGCATATTCTTATATTATTGTTATATGATTTACAGCTTATGTTTACTGAACACATTTACACTTTTTTCACTTGGAAAGTGAAAAAAGTGTAAGAGGGATTGCAACTTCACCACATACGGGGCACATGATAAAGAAATAATGAGTCAAACTGAACACGACTCACTTCATGAAGAAGTATTACAATAGAGCTCCTCTCAAGCCACATCATAACCCCGAGGGCAACTGGGTAGTGCTACGGCGCCCTCCTTTCTCGAACTCTAATGAGCAAGCAGTGGCCCCAAACATTGGACTGCACGGCTGAAGCATTGTAAGCATCACGGGCTGCCACAAACGAAGCATGTGGAGCTTTCCTGGTTTGATAACACGTGACATGTTTTGTTTGTCTTAGAGGATTGCTTCGCTTATCACTTTTCTCATTATGCGCATCTGTTTACTAATTGGAAGCATGGTAGAGGGGATGGTCTAGGTTTGACTGAACCACAGCAGTATTTCAGTAAGTGAAGCTCATTATATCAATTAGAATGTGTTAAATTGAACATTTATTGAACCGTAAGAGACAAATGAAAAATACAACGCATGCCATTCCATGACATAAAGAATGCTATCTGCAAACATTTAATGAAAAATATCACAGAATGAACTCGCACTCTACGTCAAAAAAGCAAATGTTTCAGTAGAAGACGCTATCCTCTTGCTCATGTACAAGAAAAATTATAAAGTTCTGGAAGACGACTATGGATGAGGAACTTGTACAGCTAAATTTTAAGCACCTCACCTACAGGAGGTCAGCATAAGTTATCACAGAAAGTGCCCAACGTTTAAAGATAGAAAAAGAAACATACCTCCATAAACCCTTCTATCATTCGTTCTGTAAGAAAAATAAAATTAACCTGATAATACTGGCGAGAAAAGTGCATTATACACTTTTAAAACGGCTCACCAAAACATCTCTTCAACCACATACCTGTCTGCAAACTTTGTTCAAAAACTTAATTACGACTGTCCTTCGAGATGTGTCACTAGAGCAAAAAAAAAAAAAAAGCCTCTTCAGAGCAACCAGCGCTGAAGGCCTGGTTGCTGAGCAGCCAATATGCTGCCAACATGCACAGCCCCTGTCAGCATTAAAAACGTAGAACAAGCGCTCACGACCCACAACAAGGTGAAGAAAGTCTGCACCGTCCAGCTCTTGCTTGTTGTAGACGACACATGGTGCCGGTGGGGTGTTCTCGTCCTGCGTTAGGTAAAAGAAAAAGGCACAATGTATTTTAATGTAGAAGGCCAAAACACGTTAGCTCTTGTGAACTGCTATTATTTGCTGCAGTTAAGGCCATGAGCATCAGCCTCCACACAGGCATGGAGTACTTATGCGTGAA
>JABSTQ010008450.1:0-30590 GCA_013358835.2 Ixodes persulcatus | reverse complement strand
ACCGGGGAATCTCTAAGTTGTACTCGGGATTCCTATCTCTCTGAATTGACAGCCGAGGAACCCTCCCCACCTTGACATTAAAAGAAGAAAGCGGGCAGAAGCCGACAGACCTTGTCAACGATAATGCACATACGCTTCTGTACCACGGCTACCTCTCAAGTCTTCCATCATTATTTCCTTTCCGCTGTGCCAAGCATGCTTGTCCGCTACAACGGAAATTCGAAGACACACCTTCGGTGCTGGGGCCACCTGACAACAAGAGGCAGAGCTCACCTCGCGTCCTTGAGTCCCCGGGTGCTATTTCGGAGAATATCTCCTTGTGGGACATGGGTGTGTGAGGGTGCAGCTCGAGAACCTGGAAAACATACGAGACGACGGAATCAGATGGAGTGTTCGGGCAACCCGAAGCATTTTGGGGTGTGCACCGCACGACACCATAAGCGCAAACACGGACATCGCCACTTTTTTGCCTCTTACTTCGAAAGGGGGGAGAAGCGACCATTAAATTCTACCGCTTTGTGCGGCCAAGCACATGAACACTCAGATAATCACACGCTTCAGGGTACCCTGCAAGAGAAAACTTCCATTCCTATATTTTGGTTTAACCTGATTCCCATTCTGATCTAACCAGGTTACATCAAATTTTCGAGACCCCCCGCCAAGTTTTGGGGACCACTTAGAACTGTCTTGATAGCCTGCTGCACCCCATAGTTTGGAAACCAGTGATGGGCACAATATCACAGTTTTGTGGTTCTAGGTGTGGCATAGGTTACTATACAGACAACATGCATAGCCCTCAATCTGCGATTTTCAAAACTGCTGCCACCAGCTAAAATAGTTTCAAGGGCATTTGGTCCCCCCCCATCTTTCTCTCATTCCGCTCGTCGGAGGGGGCGGGGGCTTTTTTGTATGAACTTGGGCGAAAAGAATAACCCACAATCGTCATAAGGGAAAATTTGGTAGCTGAATCAGGGTGTCTAGCAAATTATTATTTTGAAATTCCCAGACTTTTCCGGGCTTCCCCTGGCAATTTCAGGTGAAATTCCGTGACCACTGTAGAGGTGGTTAAATACTTAAGACCATTACAACACAAGGCATTGAGCACTGTGAGGATCATTTTCCACGGGCTTAATCCAACTTACATATTCCAAAATATTCGGGTTCGTCCAGTTTGGATTAAACGAGCACTTTCTTGCCGCCGAAATCATCAGGGAAGAGGCCACTTCCGGAAACACAATGAAGACACGACGCTCAACCACGCATGTTCATAACCGAATGGTAGCACGGCCCCCAGATGCACACTTTCGGATGCTTTCGGCTTGGGGTCTGCGGCTTTCCCATTTGTTACTAAATCTAGTAGCTCTAACTGTATCTAGCCTAGTGTCGTGTCCTCAATCCAATCAAAGGCTTGGCCTGGATTTGTCGGCTGTTCCCTTTGCATCAGCTAGCACACACTACACCCGGTGAGCAGAGCCCGCACTCTGCTCCAAGCTGAATCTATTGCCTATTTTTCTGCCCCAAGTCCCGAAGGTTTTGCTCAGGACACTCGATGGCCTTTCCGGCTCATTTTCCCTGACTGGGCTCGCTTTTTGACAATATCGCCGACAATTCCCTGATTTTTTCCGGTAATTAAAAATTCCCCGGACAGTTCCCGGTCGCTAGACACCCTTTCAATAGAGTTAACAGAATATATTTTTATTGCTTGAGGTCTGCTAGTGCACCTGTATTTACTAACTACTTACCAACTCCATGGTTCCTACCGAATGTTCCAGGAGCAGAGTATTTTTCAAGATGGCAAACATTCCAAGGGTTTTCCTCCAATGAGGACTATCCTGTAGACATTCTCCAAAGGACAGATTCTGAACTATCCGAGAAAGGCCATTTCTGGACGTTATCAAGACATTTTGAACTGCCTGCAATGCGGTCAATGAGGCTAGCACCGATGCGTGTTCACTCCACTTCCAAGGATATCCAGAGTATGTCGTAAAACCCTGACGAATTAAGATCTTTTAAAATAAATTCTGGATGTTCATTCATCTACAACTGTACATTGGTGCTAGAGACATCCTCAAGGTTTTGTAGGTCCTAGGGAAGAAGACAAAATCAGCCTTTCAGTGTGAATATATCTTTGAAGTGTCATCAGACCATCTATTCATTCACACTGGGACGTTTCTACGACGTCCTCTGTATGTTACTGTACCACTGGGTAACGAGGACGCTGCGTGAAGCGCGTCACTGAGTCGCACTGCATGTGATCAAAAGGCGTTTGACATGTTAGTGAGCCACAAGAATAGAGAAGGATGTTCAAACCCACTTTACAGGAATTACCTAAACTCCTATCCTATCAGCGATCGTGCTCTTCGGCACAAAGTGCGAATGTGGTGCACACTCGTCCGCTTTAAAACAGCGGCGTGTTAGCTATCAACCACACAGTTCCAAGAGTGCTTCGGGAAATCTGACATCGCCACATAAGAGGAGTCTGCATTTCAAGACCTCGCGCAAAACAAACAAGCTTTTCGCCCCGAACTCGATCCGACGCATCTCCACGGTCGCACAGGCCTCTACTACGACAAAAGACACCCTCTAACACAGCCCAATTTTTTCCCGTACACATCGGCCGAATGTGAGCAGAGCATCGAATGAGCTCTGGCAGCACACGCGAGGGATTTCCCGCGATCGAAGTTGCACGTACTCATGAAAAGAGGCCACAAGCAGCTCTCTGGACGAGTGAAATCTACCGAAAACACACAAACCACGTCCGGCTCCCCCGAAAAGGGCCCTCATGCAGGCGAAATTTGCGGAGGCTCAAAACTGGCTTTATAAGGTTATCAGCCCCCACAAAAAGCATCTTTGGAGTCCACGACCCCAAAGTCAGTAGGGATCGCGGTGAGCAAAAGCGGCACAGTCGACCGCGGACATTGCCGATTCGCTTCGTTGACTGTGTCGAATCTTGCGTTTCGAGACGGGGTGGGCAAGCCGGACGTATGTGGCTGGCGTGCGGAATCGCCGAAACACGTTAATGATCGCAGGGCCGACTGCCCTGACAACTTGAATAGGTCACTAAGCCTAACGCGAGAAAGCACTTACTATGCGCGCTGCCTCGGTCCACGCCCGGATTTTTTTCTTCTTAACGGGCTTTTCCTTGCTCGCTTCTTGCTGCATAGTGTTTGGATACCGGGTCCTGCCACCGGGAAACAGGCGCAACTCCCGGTACGGCTTGATTAGTGCGATAACGTAAACATCGCCATGTTCAGAGGCGGACAACAATGTCACGTGACATCCGCTTTCTCTCTCTTCTCACTTTACCCCAAAACCAACCAAAACAAAAAACTTCTTGCCTCCTCCTCCTCCTCTCCTCAAACTCCTAGGGTCGGTGGTGCCCTCTTTTAGAGATAAGCGTTACTTTTCAGTTCATTTCTTCAATGGTCTCGAGTGGAGCCACGTCGGCCACGGCCCACGTCTCGAGCGTGAGCCAAATAGCGCTTGTTCCGTCAGTGTGTACTTGACCTTCGCGCAAGGGGGGATCGGTGGCCGAGTGCCCGTAGAGTTCCTGTATACAGTTGCGCGTCTGTTTTCCACGTGCCGCCGCGCCGCTATTCGCCGAGATCCGATCACATGAAGAGCCGGATCAAGTGCCGTGCAGGAAAGTAGATGTTGCGCGCGCCCCGCCGCGCGCCTCGGACGCGCGGCGCCGCTATTCGCCGAATTCAGTCACGTGAGGAGCAGGATCGACATGCCGTGCAGGAAAGACGGCGCTACGGGGATGAACGCGCAACTCTGGCTCCCGTAGGGAGCCTATACAAAAATTGACCGCATCTCCACGTGGTGAATGATGTTGCTTGGGGCGAAGCTCTGGTGGTGCTTGTCTGCGTAGACAACCGAGCCGCAGCATGCCGAGCCTTTTCATTCATGTCAGTAGAATGTGTGGTTTTCTTTTTCTTTTTTTAAACAGACAGATGGGATGGCATCTCAGAACCCCCTACTCTTTTTTTTCTTCGAGCCTTTTCATTCATGTAAGTAGGAGAATGTGTGGTTTTCTTCTTTTTCTTTTTTTAAGCAGACAGATGGGATGGCATCTCGGAACCCCCTACTCTTTTTCTTTTTTCATAATTCTTTTCTAATTTTTTTTTTTTTTGCCCTACACGAGCAGAAGCACGAGCACCCGACGCCGCGCCTACGGCGGACGGACATGGCTAGCCCCTAAGGAGCTTCGCCCCTAAAACTCTTAAAGGGGGACCAGCAGTCGGGTGCTCGAGCTCCTGCTCGTGAGTTCACGAGCAGGAGCACGAGCACCCGACGGCGGACGGACATGGCTAGCCCCTAAGGAGCTTCGCCCCTAAAAAAGAGGGCGAGGAGGACTTTCCACCAGGCTGAAGAATATTTCTGCTGGTCCCCCTTTAAGTGCCCGTGTATCACTACTGCGTGGTGCACATTAAAGACACCAGCGGTTGTACCGCACTGGATCTACAGCTGAAACACCAGACGCCGACTGAGGCAGACTACAACTTCCGGCTCTATAAACGTACACAATAATTTGCTTTGACCTTCGCGCTATTTTGCTAAATTTTTTTCTAAAATGCATATCCAACAAGTTTACCTTAATAATTTCGCCAAATAATGTCCATAAATTCTGACAGAGACTTTTCTTTCCACAGGAAAGAACTTGCTTCGAAGCAGACGATTCGGCTTGGCAAGTCTTCTGCAGAGAGCGTATGTTTTTAGCTAAAAAGAAAGCAGCAGACAAAGAGCATAATGGTACTTCGCTCCTTATTCAAAAGTAGTATCAATTCTGGTCTCATTGCTGTCATAACCAAAGGAGGCACTGACTTGATCGAACGACGTTTTAGCGAACGCCGTTTCACCGAATGACCCTTTAGCGAATAGTCGGCCGCCGCGAAGCGGCGTTTACAGCCTCGGGACCCCCGTTATTTCCCAAGATGTCGCTGTTCGCTAAAACATCATTCGCTCATGCGATATGGACCCCTGCTCACACAGTACCCTTGAACGAATAAAGAATCAAAGTGGGGGCACATAAATTATTCAACTGTGCTGGAGTATTTTGTGTTTAGCACGAGTGGAATTCTCCAAGCTGCCAAACATCATGTTTCAATGTTTGTGGGCCTTCTTGCAAAGCGATACGAGATACTTCATGATACTGTTCATTGTATCTTCCTAGTTTTAGGAGCCAGTACCTTTTCCTGGGCCTTCGAAGGGTTTCATCATGGTTTCCAGTTTCTCTACTTCAAGCATCAAATATACCTGGTCTAAAGTGAGAGAACATGCCAAATGCTCTTCAGAGCACATTTTTTTTTTTATCTGTTGTGTTGCGGCAAGCACTCCACCCCTATGTAGCTTGGCGATTCCAAGAAACCATTTTTAAAAATCGCTGGTTGAGGTTCTGGTATGAAAATATGCAAGCATGTGCTCAAACGAATGCAGGCACTCCCTCGACCAACCATTGTGGTTTATATTTTCGCCCCCAAGTTCCAAGGTGCTTCTTCCTCCTCCTTCCTAAGGCACACATTAGCATTGTTCGATTTACCTGCAGTGGTGCAGAAAAGTGCAGGGCAGTGTACTTCCGGTCGTATCTCATAACACATACCACGGAAGTACACTGGCCTACACTTTTCTGCACCGGTGCAGGAAGTGCAGGTAAATCAAACAAAGCTATTGTTTCGTCCCGGGTATCCTAAAACCCTATTTTCTGCCAGGCTAGCCAGGCAGTGCCAGCTATTTCTAAAATGATAGATTCATATCCTGCACACAATTTGTATATCAATATTGTTTTGATGATGATCTGGAGAGCAACAGCCCATCCTCCGCAGTGTTGATTTAAATTAATGCTAACATGCTTGCAAGTTGCAATATAAATAAAATATTGGCAAGCTGGTAATAATTAGGGTTCTGCGTTAAACGGGCTTATTTCTTCTAATTTGGTGACATTTCATCAAGGTTGTTATTCTTTTACAGATTCTGTGTTTTGTGATGAAGTTTGTGTTGTTGAAGAGAAATGGACACGGGCATGGGAATATTCCCCAATCTATGGAGAATATGCGCGCTACCTGAATACTCGAAAAACGTCCCGGCATTGATAAGAAAGGTAAATGAGGGGCGTGGTTCCTGAAGCAGCAGCCTCATGGACAGCTGAGTGAGGATTGCATTCCACAAAAAAATAATTGCTGTATATCAGGGGTCTCCAAACTTTATGGTTAACGGACCAGATTAGGTGCCTGTTGCAGTCTGGAGGACCAGAAAATAAACAAGTAAACAAATGAACTAAGAAGTTCAATGCCTTTCGAAATTTCTAACTTTGCACGTTCAGAAATGCAATGTTTTTCTAACCTTCGAACTTATTACGCTAAAAATTAGATCCTTTTCAAACATTCTAACTTATTACGCTGCAAAATTCGATGCTTTTCAAACTTTCAAACTTTTTGCACTAAAAAGTTTGAAGCTTTTCAAACTTCCTACACTAAGATATTCAATAATTTTCAAACTTATTTATCTAGAGAATTCAAAAATTTTCGAAACCCGAAAAGTCAACAGTTCGACGAACTTCAAACTTTTAGGGTAAAAGTTCAAAGTTCGTTGAACTTTGAAAGACTGGCGGGTGGTTTCATTTGGATTCAAGCAATAAAGTACATTCGTAATTTTTTTTTTCCAAATTTTTACATGTGGTGTTGTGTTTCTTGCGAAAGACAATGTCGTTTATTTCAATGTTGTGGCATGCTTAGTTTTAATGATTCCCGAATGAGTGAGGAAGGACGACGGGTTGCTGACGATTGTCATTTGTTTATGGTATAGATGTTAAACTTTTTAAGAATGATCTATGTATAGTTTAGGTAAGTGTCTTCTTAAGATATTATTATGCAAGATGAGTTTTGAAGAAATGTCCAAACATGTATCTACGGGCAATTATGCCCTAAACTTGGTCGTTTTTTTTCGTCCAAATTTTTTTAGGTATTGCATTTAAATTAACACCACGACAGTACATATTATTGTCATCTGCACAATATAAAATAATGTATTTATTGTTTTTTCACGTTGAGGAGTAAATTAACTCATGGGGGAAGATTTCAAATATTATTTAAATTCAGCACGTCAATAAAAAAACAAGCCATTTTTTTTAATTTTTTTTTTCGATTTAAGTTTTTGGGACGTGTTTTTTTCAGCCTATACACATTGTGGTGGGAGAAACTTGTTTCGAAGTTCTGAGTCTCTGAATATGCAAGAATACAACACTTCTGGTGAATTCTCAATAGTTTTTTTTTTTTCTCTCCAGCTGTTAATTTCCGCATGTATCGTTATGTTTAATTTCTTTTAACAATGGCACAGTTATTTATGTCAAAAAGACATAGCTTTGAACTTCTGAACTACCAAGCATGTGACTAGTAGTGCCTTCTGACAACGAGTTTCCGACAATGACCATCTATGCGAACTTTATGCAGTGAAGAGCGACAGTAGCTATACATATGCATAAATAATTTCAGATTAAAAAAAGCTTGACCACGACCTCTTTCCCCATATTGTTTTCTTTAACAGTCCAAAATATTTCTTTCCTCTTCGGACGCCCTGGACCTTGAGTTGTGTTGGCTTCTGTGCTTTTTGCCCCGAGTTTTCTCAGTCCCGGAAGCTCGCACTGCAGCGCCCAGCGATCCAGGGGTTCGATCTCCACCACTGCCCGTTTCGATCTGAACATTGTACCGGCATGCAATCGTGTGTCACTGCTGCGTGGTGCACGTTAAAGACCCCAGGCTAGCAGGGACACCGCGACAGCTGAATTTCTCATCTATAGCGGAGACACCACACTAACCTCCCGTGATTTAAACAGATGTTCAGCTCCGTTTATTGCAGGCATTTCTTTATGTACATAGAAAAATTGTGTCCATTTCTCCATATAGGTAAACCAGTTGTGTTAACCTTGTCTGCAAAAGAGACCTTTTGCGGGGGTATTGTGCAGAAGGGCTCGTCGTCTCGAAATGCTAGAGCTCGACGTAGGTGCCCTGGCTGGCCACCCCGCAGTTGTTGTCCTTCTGACTGATGAGCACGTAGCCGTCGTTTCCCCAGTAGGTGGACCAGGAGTTCTTGATCAGCCAGTAGGGCTCCCCCTGCAGGGTTCCATAGCCCACAGCCAGCACGGCATGGTCCAGGCCGTCGGTGTCGTTACCTGGTGGGGGCAAGCGTGCCGAAAACCCGGGAGGTCACGGCATAAGACGACGGGTTCGGTATACGGAAAGCGAGAAATTGTATCCTGCATTAGTGACACACAATGTGTTTTATCAGTTTCATTTTATGAGAAAACCATCGTGAAAACCCGTTGTACCGTCACGAAGGACCGTGACATCACATGACAACATTGAGACGTTATTATGGCATCATCATGATGTCTTATGATGTCCTAATGTCACATGTTGGTATGACACCATGACATCATGTGACATCACAGTCCTGTGATCTAGGCTGAGCTGAGCACATACATAGCATGTGCACAACTTATACACAACACATTCTGTGCTCCCCCAGCCTTAGTCAGCACGATCAAGCTAGTTATTTTTGTTTTTGTTTTTATAAACGACCATACTCTTGCGGGCTTGATATATAGAGATTTTCACAGAGCGCAGCTTCGGAAATATTTTTAGCGAGCAGAAAATTTCACGACTGGGAGTGGGTTGCCACTAAATCGTCACCGTATAGCAGATCAATTTTCTGCTATACGGTGGCTTTGCACGCTCAATTTTGTGCAACATCTTTCGGGTTGCAAACATAACAAAAAGCTCTTTGCGAAAATTCTGAAGTCGTTTGCAGCAGTTGCTGAGTGGAATACAGTTTTTACCCGACTACATCCCACCCAGCGTTTCATTACTTAATGCGCGACAGTGGCGTAGCCAGGGGAGAGGCTTATGGGGTTTCAGCCCCTCCCAGAATTCAGCCGACCTTATAATATACACACACATTTTAAACCCCCTTACCCCCCTCTGCACCCCAAGTCATAGGCATCCCAGTCACCTCAGCCCCCACCAAAAAAATTCTTGGCTATGCTGCTGATGCGCAGGTTCTCCTCTCAATGCAGCCAAGCAAAATTCCTGCCGAGGGTGTTTCCATTTATTAATTTATCGGCAAAGTAAGAAAACAGGATGTCATTGCATGCTCCTCCAAATCTCAGATTTCCCCATCTACACATTGCCTAAAAGCCTGCATATAATACAAAATGCAATCCAAGACCCGCGAAAAGAAAGAAAAAGTTTGATCCAGATATAGTGCGACCCAGGAACATGCAGGTCCATAGCCTTTGCCCGCAGCAGCACAGTGCTTACGGCAAGGTGAAGAGAACATTTGTTCCTTCACGAACTAAGTCAGGTCCAGACCGGTTTCATAAACATTTCAGGAAGGTCCCCCCCCCCCCCCCCTGAAATGTTTTCTTGCACTCTCACGTGCGAAAACGGCATATTTTGGTCTCCTCCATTCATGAACGCAGCCTTCGTTCGTTGTAAACTTTCGTCCCACCTCACCGTTGCCCACGCTCTCGGACACTAAGGTAACCATTCTGTTGAAAACCGGGAAACAAAACATTGCATTGTATGCGGGTTTTTACGATACGTAACAAAACCCGTTGTTATCGACAAGCGCGAGTAAGCTTACGATCGAGCATGTACTCACAGGCCAGCTTATCCGTGTCCCCTTTCACGTGCCCGTCCCTAGGCGCACGCACTTACGAGTTTTCCGAGCGGTACCTTTTTACGCTCCCACCGTGCATCCGAGTCGCAAGTGAGAAGAAGTCCGGTGCTTACGGCACTTGGGGTCGTAGAAGACTCCGTTGGAGTAGAAGGTGAACGCCTTGACCGCGGCGTCGATGGAGACCGAAACGGGCCCCACGTTGGCCAGGGCTTTCTGCAGCGACTCCTTGTCCGTCACGTTGATGTAGTTCTTGATGGTGGTCACCGTTGCGTTCACCTTGGTGTCGTGGCAAATGCCGTCCTGCGACCAAAGAGACATCCTCTGGAACGGGGTTCGGAAACCGGTGGCCCGCGGGCTGGATCTGGTCTTTTCACTTACGCCTTCAGTTCTGCAGACCTTCTAGTTTACCGATATACACTTATCACTCTATTTCAGCGTTTGAATCGTTCTTAATCTTGTCCAGAACCTCTGCAAATGAAACCTTCAATTGCGAAAACATGTCGGCAATCGTAGTTTCGAGGCTGATGCGATGGGGGAATTTCATTTTGATGGACCCTTTTCAAAAGTAAGCGCCATCTGGTGGCAGTCTCGAGAGCTCCAATATTTCTGCACTAATGAGGGTGACGGGATACAAAATTGGCTAAATCGAACACCCTCGGCTTTATCAATCAAAGGTGTTAGAATCGATCCCCCCCTTTCTGCTTATGAGGACGTTCGCTTTTCCTGCCGAGAAGAAGCTGTAGAACGCTGTCATTTAGGGCGTCGTGCTCGTCTTTGCACAGGGTGAGAGGACTGAATTTTGAAAACAATATGTCGATCAATCAGTCAATCAATGTTTTATTTATTAGAGTCAATGCATATTACGAGTTACTGAAAGACCATTTTGGCACATAGCCAATTTGGCTAGTTTGGGCCAATTTTAATAAAATATTACGATAACAGGCACTGATATTGGAACACATAAAATACATAAAAATTAACAGAATGTCATGTTAAGCAAATAGTTAGATAATGTAAAAAAATGGCACACAAAATGAATTGACACATTCATATTCTAACAGTAAAACAATAAAAAAATAACTAGTATGCGATAAGCAAATGAATGCCGAGATGACGGGAGACCCCTTATTTAGAAAATATGGTGCTTTAAGAAACCGTTTCAGTTATGCAAGTTTGTGACTGAAGATTACTAATCAGTCAGATTCGCCCTTTGACGCTCAGCATTGAAAAGGAACAACTCAAGATTTATTTTTCTCGAGGAACGTGCAACTCAATGAATGAGGATACCTGCACTTAGCAGTGAAGGATCAAAATGAGTTTTCAAAACAGATCACTCGTCATTTAAAACCAAAGCCGACAGTGGATGAGAGGCATGATGGCGTGCACCACTGGTCTCAAAACTGCGAGAAGAAAAACAGGTGCAAATATTGTAAATCTGGTTCCACCCTTCTCTACTGCGCGAAATTCGAAATGCACCTGTGCCTTTTCCCAGGTCGTAACTGCTTTCAGTCCTTCGACGTGAATTAGTGCTGCAGATACCCAATGTTGCTCACGAGCAACACTTCAAACACGTTTATGAAAAAAGTAGTCATGTGCAAGCAGTTGATTTTTACTGCGAAGCGAATGGTGGTTGGTTTTGGCAGAATATTTTTAATCGTATAGTTTCTCCAAGCCTTTCATTACTGTTGCACCATGCTTGAATGAAAACCCAGCTGAACTCATGAAGGTTGTTTCCAAGCTTCTACTCGTCTATCTCTAAGATAAGTTAATTTTAATCTAACCCTATTAATAGACCGTGAGCTCAGAAATTTGAATGCCTACATTGTGATGGTAAAAAAACGACGAATTTGACATAAAATGAAACCAATAGAGATGCCCAGCTATACCTAATCAAGGGAATTCATAAAATTTCCTAATATGTAAATATACTTCCTTCAATCTTAAATTAAAAAAAAAAAAAAAAAACTTAAATGATAAGCACAGATAGTCCCAGGGCATCTCTTCCTAACAAATACTCTTGCATGACAGTCGCAATTCAATTTTGAAAATTTTAGTTCAATCAACATTCACACAGTTTGTTTCTTTTTGAATACACCCGGCGCACTCGTGCGCCCTCCTGCTTTGAAAGTGTGCTTTCCTCCTATGCACACGACTGCAATATTTGTATTTTTTGAAATGCTGATTTCGGTGGGTTAGGCCCGTCGAGCATGGGTGCACCGGTGCACAGCGGAAAAGTAACACCCGTGGAGCTCGCTTCCGCGGGTGTTGCTTCTTTGCAGTACACCCTCGCTCGTCAAGAAGCCCGCTGCGATCAACACTTCGAAAAATGGGAATACTAGTAGAACAGAATATCTCGAAGTGTATACCAAATAGCGTATTATTCGAAACTACTATCCGAAAATTCAAATATTCGCAACACACTAATTAAAAGGTACTTCTTTTAGGAGACCAGATTTCTGTTATTCCGAGCATTCTAAAACCGCATCAGAGTTTTGTACAATTCCAGTATTCCAAGTAAAGTTTCGGGCATTGAAGAATCGCTAATGAAAAAAAAAAGTTCCAGAAGCAGATTTTTCTTGAGCGCACCTGTCCCAGGTAGGCCCCATAGTCCTCGTCGGTGGCAAGGCCGTGAGCACGGATGTACTCGTAGGCGCGGAAGTCCTCCCCTCCGTCGCATCCGTTGTTCCCCTGGTTCCAGCTGCAGTCCACCAGCTGCTGCTCCGAGAGCCGGGTCAGTTTCCCCGTCTGCGACGCGAGGCGTGTTTGTCACACAAACGCATGTCCACGGGACATCCGCAGAACGTCAGGACATCCGCACGGCCTCCGTGGAGCGAAGTGTGCCGCCGAACGTTACCGGAGAATAGCACGCCGAAATTACGGCGCTCGGAACGCGTCTGCTACTGGAGCGTTTAGCGTCCGTCCCACCGACGCGTCGAAAGTGGTCCAGAAGTGGCAACAAACGACGCCGCAAAAGCCGGAGTAACCGGCTGTCGGACGTCACGATCCCGGCGTTTGGGCGCGGACGTTCCGAAAGAAGGCGCGAGAGAATGCGAGTGTTGCCGTCATCATGGCGTTTCAACTCCCGGCTGCAGAAGCCTCCGTGAGCTGTCGAGCCAGAGAGCGACTTGCAGCAGGGCAGGAGTCTTTCACATCCACCACCGCTGATGCAATACCGCCGGAATTGCAGCCAGCAACATTGGGACCACTTTTTTTGACGCCGTAAACACACCAGTTGAACATACGTTTCACGCACTCTACCGAAAGTCCGATTCACTGTTTACCGAATTCCGGGTCGGTGTTTTCCGGTACGAAGTTGCATAAACTTGGCACAAGCAAGCGCAAACATTCCTTCGAGCGACAAAGCCAGATCCTGTCGGCTCCACTGAGCTACAGTGACCTAGACCGAGCAGCCAAAACATTACTTTTGTGCCCATTGTGTCTTCGGTTTTCCTCGCCAGTTTTTACAAGGAAGCTTTTGCCCTCCCCTTCCTAACGACATACCCTCACTTCCTCGCATTTTATGGTGAAGAATCCTCCAACCAAGTGTCCGACAGGGGCACCGGTTCTCCGGGAAGAGGTGGATTGATGCTATCCGGTTACGACATACATACATTATTCTTGGAAGCCATAGAAGTCCGATCACGTTCGTGAACCTGATTAGGGTATCGTCGGTAGCTAAAGGGCATTGGTCAGAGAAACGACAAAAGATACAAGCAATAAAGATCTGCTTATTTTAATGTTGTAACATAAAGCTTTAACGTCACAATGTCCTAGCATGTTCTAACATAACCTTAGGTGGCGGGCTGGCAGGCGCACTTGCATATGGATTTTAACCTTTTTATCCAGCCTGGCACACCATGCGGGGTAATATTCTTTTTGTGCAAATAAATACTATTATTATTATTATTATTATAATTATAAAAGCATGGATGACTCCCAGATATTCAAAAAATAGCGTAGTACGGATTCCACCGAGCAGATTCTAGCTCGAGAAGCGGAACAGAAGGAAACAAAAAGCCAAGGCATGCTTATACCATATCTGAAGGGTCGGATTTAGCCGTCCATCATATGTGCTGATAGAAGCTGGATTCAGCTTTCAATTTATGATGATGATTTTGTCTGTATACAAGCATATCTGTTATGAGCATGTGTTGACCAGGGCTTTAGACATGAGCCCTGAACAGTAAGCTCTTTCCAATTATCTGTGCTTTGAACACCAGTATCTTCTCAAATATATAAGGAAATACAGTAGGGTCGCGATAATTCAAGCTCTGATATTTTATACTTCTGGTTAATTCAAATGAATTTTAAAATTTTGGTTGTCCTGCTATGTTTTTAATGTATTCGTAACTTGCTTCATTTGAATGGCGTTTTCGTGTGCCAGAATGTGCAAGATATTACGGTCGGAATGGCATAGACACACATTTTTACCGGACTTCTCTTTACGTCATACTTTTTGTTTACGCGGCCTCATTGAGCGCACTTCCTACCGAGCGCCAGTGCACAGCGGAAAAGCAATACCCGCGGAGCTCGCTTTTGCAGGTGTTGCTTCTCCGCAGTGCGCTGGTGCTCGGCAAGAAGCGCACTCAACAAGTCAACAACAAACGGAGTATAGTCCCCACTATACTCCGTTTCACCTTATGTCCGGACGCAGCAGACGCTATGAGATACCCTAGCCAAGCCCGCTCTGTGGTTGTAGCCCGTGATACGCTTCCCACACGTCGCTGTGCCCCCTTTTCAAGGTCATGTGACACTCACACGGCCTTGGATTGGCTCCCTTTGACGATGGCTCGTAGCATCCGCCGCACTCTGACATAAGGTGAAACAGAGTATAGACAAATTTTTTGCTGGATGAACAAACTTCATTTTGTTTTAAGGTGTCATGTTCTCTCTAAACAGTCCACTATAGACAACATTTCTGAGGGATGAATAAAGTTATCGCATACATTTCACCAATGTTTCATCTGTGGCATGCCAGCTTATGATTAGCAGGCCTGTGTAGAGGTAATTATAAAATATCTGCTTTGTATGTGCAGCCATCCGCATAACAGATCACAATTTTATCTTGCATCATATTTAGATAAATTACTGATGATTTAAACAAAATGCTTGGCTTCCTGGCGTTCGAATTAATGAGAGTCTACTGTACCACTTAAACTAACTCCAGTTGAACAACCTATTCAGATAAAAACGTTTTACACCAAAGCTGTTATGTGCTAAGATCTGAAAAAAAAAAAAAACATTTATGGATGTTAATAAAAAAAATCCCATTTAAAGGGGCGGTGCAACGATATTCGCTTTGAGCGTTTTTCACTTTGTATGAGCTTACTGGCACTAGTGGGACCCAAGTACACTCGCACGCAACGCCACTGACCAAGAAACCTCTTTGTTGTGGTGTAATTTCAAGGAGAAAGCGAGCGTTTTCTTTCAATCTCTCCTTCGCAAATTTTGATGACGTACCCTGGTGGTAGCAGCATCCTCCAGGGGCGATATTTGAATGCGGCTCATAGATTGGACCCGAGCATTGCGTGAGCACTCGATTTGGGCTCGTGATAATTGATAGCTCGAGAAGCATTCGGGTAGTGGCCCGTGTCCAATCGCTGCAACGACGACAATATCCGAGCCATAACAATGTATGGAACTCAGCGCGTGTCCTGTGCTTTGCCAACCCCAGCGCGTGGCTAGGATCAACATTGGCGGCATATAATCGGCTCCAGATCACGTGGCCGCTTGTTCTGGCTGCGAGTTGAGGGAGTGAACGATGCTCGTTTTTCTTTAATTTTTTACTGGGACTTCTATTGCGTGGGGTGAAAAACGAACGCGTGTTTCATAGGTCATTAACGTCAGGGATCCGTTCTAAGCGGTATTTGCACAAGGTACAAAAATTGTTGCATCGCCCCTTTAAACGGTGCTCCTTCATTCCGATTGGTCGTCGCAAGTGTAAATAAAAAGAGGCGGCAACCTGCGTCAGTCAGCCTTCCTTGGCCTTATTAGATAGCGAGGTCCTGATCCCTTGTTATCATCTAGGTCATGGACTTATCTCAGCTAAGAGTGATCTGTGACGAGGCTGAGGCAGAACGTGCGGATCTAACCTTCTTTTTTTCCGCTTCAGCGATGCTGATAAAGAGACTTGCGCTCAATTGGAAAAAAATGTTTTCGAGGTGTGCCTTGAAAAATTGGGTTTAGAACTTGCCCATAAGTGAACATAAGGCAATGATCACTTTAGTCACTACGAATTAAATAAAGACAATGAAACAATGAAGTCGTGTACGTGTCTTCAGTGCAATCATATGTAAATCGTATGTATAGATGCCGTATAGTTGTCGTAAAGATAACAGCTTCGCTATTCCTCCATCTTCACGTGAAGCGGATGGGCTCTATAATTCTTTGAACAATTCCCCAGCCAAATTTTATTGTGTCCAATGCATTCAGTCGAGTGAACTTTCATTAAGCAAACTTTTTCTTCGGGTCCCTTGTTTGTTCCAGTGGTATTTCACCAGACAATCGCGGACGATATAAAAAATTGACCGCATCTCCACGTGGTGAATGATGTTGCTTGGGGCGAAGCTCTGGTGGTGCTTGTCTGCGTAGACGCCGAGCCGCAGCATGCCGAGCCTTTTCATTCATGTCAGTAGGAGAATGTGCGGTTTCCTTCTTTTTCTTTTTTTAAGCAGACAGATGGGATGGCATCTCAGAACCCCCTACTCTTTTTTTTCTTCTTTTTCTTTGAGCCTTTTCATTCATGTCAGTAGGAGAATGTGTGGTTTTCTTCTTTTTCTTTTTTTAAGCAGACAGATGGGATGGCATCTCAGAACCCCCTACTCTTTTTTTTTCTTCTTTTTCTTTGAGCCTTTTCATTCATGTCAGTAGGAGAATGTGTGGTTTTCTTCTTTTTCTTTTTTTAAGCAGACAGATGGGATGGCATCTCAGAACCCCCTACTCTTTTTTTTCTTCTTTTTCTTTGAGCCTTTTCATTCATGTCAGTAGGAGAATGTGTGGTTTTCTTCTTTTTCTTTTTTTAAGCAGACAGATTGGATGGCATCTCGGAACCCCCTACTCTTTTTTTTCTTTTTTCATCTTTTTTTTTCAATTTTTTTTTTTTTGCCCTACACGAGCACGTGAGCATGTGCTCACGTGCTCGTGAGCACGTGATCTCACGAGCAGAAGCACGAGCACCCGACGCCGGGCGGACGGCGGACGGACATGGCTAGCCCCTAAGGAGCTTCGCCCCTAAAAAACCCAGGCGAATGCATCGCTCTGAAGACCTCCAGTGGTATCTAACAGAAGAAAGCTGAGATACCATAGAGGCTACTGAGTGCATGAGCAGCATTTCAGTGGCTGTTAAAGTTTTCTCATTACTCCCCACTTAATCGGCATATAATTGCCAGGTCAACACCAATTTCGTCGCTGCTTATCGATAAAAATTGCGGCATTCCAATACAAAAGCTGAGAGCGAGGGATCGTAGAGTTGAGCGAGCAGTGTTTGTGCGTGGTGTGTGCCCGCTTATCTTTTATCCAGCAAACTAATTATTATCAAATGCCCCACTGACACATCAAAATGATATTTTTTTTTGTTATCCGAAACGACTGAAAACAATGTTGAGACTATACCCTCAAAATTTGAAACTTGGAAATTCACTATCTGTGAAGTAAAAAAACAATTTCCAAATGCCGAATTTGAAGTTCCTGCGCGATTCGCGCCAGTGCAGTGATGTCAAATTTTGCGGTCTCCTGCGAGTCGACTTTCTTTCGCACCTCTGCTCCACACTACAAAGTAAAGCATCATTGCCACCGCGACCTGAAGCGAGAAGGTCAGGAGTGGGAGAGAAGGGAGCCGGCGGACCGTGAAAAACCGGTATCTTCGTCTGGTTCCCTGACTCACCGATCATCCTCTGCTCGAGCGCCGCCAAGTTTTCCAAGGGAGGATACAAATCCAGGAAGCGACATCACAACGGACTCAGATTTTTGGCATTTCAAAAAGAAGGGCCCCAGCGCGTTCGCAATTGCGTTAAAAAACATGTTTTACGATTGCCGTTGTTAAATGTTATAGAAATGTAGCCTACAAAGCTTCTAAATTTCATGATTTTTGACGTCACCAATCAAAAGAAGCGAGGAAGTGAGGAGCGGAAGAGAAAAGCGCCAAAAATAAAAAGGCGCGCACGTGCGCAAAAACTTTTTTTTTCACAATGCGTTTTTTTTTTTTTTTTTTTGCGTGTCTATGACTACAACTTGCATCGTTTTAGACAATAAAAAAAAATACGACCTTTGGGGTGTCAATGCCCCTTTAAGCTAAATATAAACCCCCACTCGTTCCCAAGCCGTACAAGCGTGTCTGCATGGCCTGGTCGGTAGCGTGTCTGGCTCACAACCGAAGGGTCATAAGCCGAAAATTCTTCAAATTTTTTCTTTAAGGCAAATGAATTACTTTATAAAGTGAAATCATTTGGGACATGCAACAACCTTCAATTCACATTACATGTCATGTTTTAATCACTTTCGCTCCAAGCATGATGTCACGTTTCACGTGCGCATTGTTTGAAATTCCCACGCGAGGTCGTGGCTATGACGCCATGACCCTATCGACTAATCAGGATTTTCCTGTCCCACCGACGCCAATGCCAGCTTTTCTGCGACATGACCTCCTTAAAGCAATTGCATTTAAAACTAATCGTTCAACGTGCAGACCCGGGGGTTCAAGCCGTGCCCGATTTCACCTTTAGTCGTGGAACGCCCCTGCATTGGGTACTGAAATCAGCATTAATGATGCGACGACGGCAACATCGCAAATTCGATGCTAGCTCCTACCGGCCCACGTCATGCCGTGTTCACCTTACCCAACAGGTAGACAAAGCCACAAATTGTCCGCTCTAATACTGAGCCTCTCAAAAATCACGCGACTTCAATCTGCAGAAACACGGATCGCTATGACCTGCAGTCGAAGAGAATGGCGAACACGGTACAGTTACAAATGCAGGTTCAGGATTTACTGTAGGCTAAGACCATTGAGTAAAAGTTGGACCACACACTTGCATTCGAGTGTTAGTGCATAGTGACAGCTTACGACAAGAAAACACTCTGGAGCCATCTATCGGCTAACCAGCTGTAACAGTCTGGTCTGCGTATAATATTTCCTAATCATTTATGTACCATTCTTTCAGTGTGGGCTTCAATTAATTCTCAAAACGTCATAGGCGATTGTTTCTTCCAACAGATAAGCAGCCGTAGGTTCGTAGATTTGATACTGCAAATGCTGCAAAACCCTTTTCAGTCTGTTACTGTAAAAAACTATTTTTGTGGGCTCGATATTCCGCGAATTGTAGCGAAGCGCATGTTTCTAAAAGTACTTTTCGGGCACAAAATTTGGCGATTTGGGGTGGCATGCTATGTATTCGTTACCACAGAGTAACATATTCGCACAATCCATTTTTTGCAATTTTTTCCAGTGGCAGATTTTACGAAAATTAAGTCGTTTACGGTATACGCAGAGAGCTTGTGTTTTCTCGTTGCAAGCAGCTGCCAGCGCTCACAATATGCTCGGTCACACTTCCTAACAGTCTCAATTACGAACAATGTAAAGCGTCTTGCCTTGCGGAAGAGTGCAGCCTCCAGTTCGCCCACGGTGCCAAAGCTCCAACAGGATCCGCAGACGGCCTGGTCCTTCACGGGCGTCACCGCGCCTAGATCGCAATGAAACAGAGACGACGGAAAAGACAATGTTTAGCCAAGAAATCTCTCCAGTCAACGAGTTTCTAAGCGAGTTCTCGAGACCTGGCGAATGGGACCAAGGAATTAAGTGTGCACAATCTCGAGTTCCAGGGGGGTTGCTGGAATTAAAGCTCTGTCAAAAGTGGCGACAGAGCGGTATTCTGCGGCTACTCCCTCCGGATATTACAGAGTTTTATATATTAGGAAGAGTGGATCGCACGAGCAAACTCCGACCACACTCCTGTCGCACTGATCAGTTTGCTTTTGACGTGAAACATCTTTCATTTCGGTCGGTAGGGGGTCGCTCGCTAAAACTGCACGTAACGAAAATATGCACCTCTAATATCGCTTATACCTTTGCAACCGTACTACTTGCACACCTTACTTCAGTATCGTTGTGTAGAGGAAAAAGGCCATCATGCGACCACGCATGTGTCGCGCGTGCAGATGGCGCCGTTGTCGCGCCACGCTCGAGGCAATCTAAACTAAATTTACAGTACGTTTGGCTATCCGGGCGGGAGTGGTTGCCTTTGAGAGAGTTCACTGTGTCATAGTAGGTATAATCCATCGAACTCAAACCGGTGCTCTTCAGCAGTTACAAGGCTTACAAGTGTGTAATTTCTTGCAGAAATTTAACGGGTGCTCGGCTAGGGCGCCCTGCGTTTGACACAAAGGGTCCAAAAATGGCGCGAAGAGACTCGGGCAGCAAGACAGAGGGATGGCCCACCTCCATTGTCACCACCTCGGAGTAACCAGAGCGAGCGTGCAAAATAAACAGGCCCAGTTCTACGAATAGAGAGCGAGCATGCTTGCATAATTAGACCGTAAAAACCCCACTGGCTGCAGCATAACTTAAGCATGTAAGCTTTGTAACGCATGAATAAATGTAAGTTGTGTATTTGGTTACATCGTTTCTGTACTGTAGTGCACCTTCTGCAGTGAGCACAACACGTTTCACATACCCCACTGCAGCTGCGTCCCCGATACAGCCTACCTGATTTTTTCTTATATCTCGAAAACTATTGAAGAGTGGAATAGGCAGCCTAAAGATGTGTTCTTGACAAATTTTCAAAATAGCGTTTTGAATAGTTTGATGGCTCATGTTTGATGGATGGTGCTTTTATTTTTCCAGCCATTCTTGATAGTGCTTCTTATAATCCAATTGTACGATAGATAATGGCTTTTTTACACTAGTTGTGCTGATAGATAATTTAAACAAAAATGACCAACAATGTTTACACAAATACTTCTTTCTGTTTCTACATTAGTTGTGTTTAAGATTTTTTTTTTTTATTATGCATATTTCAGTGATGTTTTATGAATGCTTTGTCAAACCTGCCTGCAGCTAAAATGCTTCGCAGCGATACAAGCTTCTTCATAAATAACTAACAAAAAAAAAAAAAAAACGGTTTCGCTTAATGCGCGTAGAAGGCATCCGGCGTGGAAGTCACATTACCGTACAGCCTCCAGTCCACGTAGTCGGGCAAGTCCGAGCTGAACCTGTCCTTCGGGAAAGGTAGGGCATTGGTGGGTGCTCGCGACTGCAGCCGCCCACGCAGGTAGCCTAGTTCGTCGCTGCTACGATCAGCCAGGTGGTTCACCTCCACGGTGTAGCCATGGTTGGCCCTATTCGTAGAGTGGATGAACCTAGAAGAAAAATTGGCCAATGACCTTTATCTTCTAAGGTCCTACAGCATACTACAGACATTCTCAAGCTTCTCGATCTCGACAAACCCTTTTCTGACGTAATACGGCAGTGCAGAAGCCTACAGACCTCGTAAAACTAATTCACCTACTATGCGGAGAGCAAGTTGTTTGCTTCTTGAGCACGGGGTCACGGCGACGTCAGAACGGCACCAAGTTCTCACCTCAATTCTAGATGCCTTGAGGTCTACCCACTATTGTTTTCCATCGGCCAATAAGAGCTCGGCGTTCAGACATCATCGTAACCCCTGTGCAGGAAGAAGACGAACTTGCTCTCCTTCTTGGCCACACAATGCGTGCCATTGTGCGACCATTGTACACCGTGCGTTTTAAAAAAACATTCAGCATCGTAACTGCACTAATATCTTTTGAAGAAAAAAAAACTTTGGCATATAAACATTATTTTAATACAATATTGCAAATGCCCGTTAAAAAAAAAAAAAAAATTGAAGTGTAGGTAGGACACTTTTTAACCTAATCAGTAGGGCTGGGCACTCAACCGATTAACCCACCGATTAACCAATTAATGCTTTAATCGTGATTGTTTTAACCAGTTAATCGCTTAAACTTTGACAAACCCCACAAAGTAAAAATTCAACGCCTTAACCATGCAGACATGGACGAGTACACCTATTTGAAGGTAAACTTTAGCTGAAGTTTTGGCCTAAAGTAATCTGTATGGTACGAGATTTGTTACTCCAAACAAGTGGGAGAAGGTCATATGTGTTTTAGCCGCTTCAACACCGGGCAAGTATCAGTTTAGCGCAGCAGAGACCATTGGGAACACTCAAAGGAGTTCGCTATTGACGGAGAACATCACAAACATATTTGAGTGTGGACATCTCTTTTGACTCTTCTCAGCCACACATCAAGGTTGATTTGACGGAGAACATCACAAACCTATGTGAGTGTGGACATCTCTTTTGACTCTTCTCAGCCACACATCAAGGTTAATTTAAAATTCAAAATTTTACTGCACCGTTCATTAAGTGTTCAGCAGAGGCAAAACATTTAATTAACATTTGTAGTTACTCCCCCCTCCTCCCTCCCCCCCCAAGATATTTCAGACTGTTAAAGAAAACAATACGGGGAAAGAGGGCATAGTCGAGCTTATTTCATTTTAAACACAGGGAAATTTTGTGTTACATGTATTTCAGGTATAGTCTACAAGATCCCTTTTGGTTGTGGTTTGTGCTATCCAGGTCACACGAAGCGTTGTATAGACTAGGCAAACATAAACGATGTGTCAAAAACAAGGATCCATATTCCGAGTTATCCAAGCATATTCAGGAATGTAGGAATTGCGTGCCATTATGGAACTCGACAGCCACAATTGTAACAGAAAAAAACGACCACAAGCGCCTGTTGAAAGAGTCAATCACAATAACGAAGCATGGGAATGCAATGAACAAGCCTTCTTTGTCTTTAGAAGCGGAATGGAAGCGATTTCTAAATCTCCAATGGTAATGTTAACATTATTATTTTTTTATTTTTTTTTGTGTGTAGTCTTATAGTTGACTTTCTCAGTGAAAGATCCAGTGCAATCTGTAGTTTTCCCAGCGTGTTTTTCTTTTTTTTTGTGAATGATGTGTCATTTTTGGTGCTGTCAGTTGTTTTGTTGGTTTGACCCCATTGTTAGAGGTCTGGTGATGGTGGGGTGATGTGAAGAAGGGTTCCCTTTCCTTCCTTCTCTTTTCAACCCTATATAGAAGGTTCTGTCCTCAATAAAGGTTTAGCTGTGTTTAAGATGTTCTCCTTCTCTTCCTTGTCGTCGTCTGTCAATACCTCAGTCACGGGTTTTTCACTAAAATGTTTGAAATTATTTATGCACATGTATAGCTACTGTCGCTCTTCACTGCATAAAAGATCGCATAGATGGTCATTGTCGGAAATTTGCTGTCAGAAGGCACTACTCGTCACATGCTTAGTGGTTCGGAAGTTCAAACCTGTGTCTTTTTGACCTAAATAACTGTGCCATTGGTAAAAAACAAAAATTAAACATAGGTAACAATAAATGTGAGAATGAAAAGCTGGAGAGAAAAAAACAAAAAAACTCAAGAACCCGCCGGAAGTGTTGTATTCTTGCATATTCAGAGGCTCAGAACTTCGAAACAATTTTCTCCTACCAAAATGTGTACAGACTAAAAGATACACAAGCTGAATTTGAACAATATTAGAAATCTTCCCCCATAGTTAATTTATTCCTCAACGTGAAAAAAACAATAAAAACATTATTTTGTATTCTGCAGATGGCAATGATATGTACTGTCTGTGGTGTAAATGTAAATGCTATACCTCAAACAATTATTTAGACAAAAAAAAAAAAAGTTTAGAGCATAATTGCTTGTAGATACATGTTTGGACATTTCTTCAAAACTCATCTTGAATAACAATAATCATATCTTAAAGGGTAACTGCAAGGAAAAACAAAAGTGTTTTTAAACAGCCTAATTGGGACAAGCATGTCACAAAACAAATCTTCCACGAAAAAACAAATTTTTTCTAGCAATATTAACGCCACAGAACGTAATTTAGTCGGAGTCACAACTTCTCCACATTTGAAACTCCCGCTCTTTCGACGGGCGCGGAGTGGCTGTCATACGTCACTCTGTGACGTATAGCAGCCACTACGTGACGTGTAATACCAACTTTGTGACGCGCGATTTAAAGCGGACGAAATAGCCGCAAACTAAAATCGGTCTAGTGCAATAAATATTGCTGTAAAAATTTTTGTTTTGGGCGGAAAAATTGTTTTGTGACATGCTTGTCCCAATTAGGCTGTTTAAAAATACACTTTTTTTTCTTTGCAGTTACCCTTTAAGACGACACTTACCTAGGCTATACATAGATCATTCTTAAAAAGTTTAACATCTCTACTATAAATAGCTTCGGCTATAGCGCGCTTCAAATATGGCACAAACGACAGTCGTCAAAAACCAGTCGTCCTTCCTTGCGCTTTCAGGAATTTATTTCTTTAAAACTAAGCATGCCACAACATTGAAATAAACAGCATTGTCTTTCGCAAGGAACCCAACACTGCTTGTAAAAATTCGAAAAGAAAAAAAATTACGAATGTACCTTACTGCTTAAATCCAAATGAAACCGCCGGCCGAACTTTTGACTTTTCAGGAATCGAAAGTTCGAAAATTTTCAAACTCTCTAAATAAATAAGTTCGAAAGTTTGAAAGTATCTTTCAAACTTTGAAAGTATCTTTGAAAGCACCGTGATAAGTCGGTTGATTGCAAGGAAGGGGTGGTCTATGAAATACCACTGGAATGCGGTTTCAAGTATGTAGGACAAACGGCAAGGTGTGTAAATGATAGATTGGTAGAGCACAAACGAAATGTAAAAATAAACGCGCCCAATTCAGAAATTGCTAAACACATTAGTGAGTGTAACGATTGTACGGCACATTGGTCGCAAACTGACATTATTCACAGAGAGCGCAACAACACTAAGAGGCTCATAAAAGAGACAGTTCGTATCAAATCCATCGGCAATTGTATCAGCCATGCTTCGATGCAACTCGGAAGTAGTTCCAAAAAGTTTCTTAAAATGTAAAGTTTTTTTTTTTTTTTTTTTAATAGTTGTAAGTAAACGTGCAATGAGTCATTTTGCGGGCAGGGGTTCAGTTGGGTCTTATCAGTTCTCGTTTAGATAAAGCACTGCCTTTCCAGACTCCGGTTGGAAAGGGAGGAGGTCTGTGTGTTTGTTTTGGTGTGTTTGCTTTTTTGTTCAAGGTCGTAAGCTTTCCTATTGGGATTGAGGTCACCGTTTACGGTTGAGGTGAAGACCAGTGTGGGTAGGATTGTATAGGTAACAAAGGTTGACCTTGTGACGTCGGTGGTGGCGGTTGGGTTGTGGGTATATAAGAAATTGAGGAAATAAACGCAGTAGCTGAGTTTGAGACGTTCGTTTCCCCTGTCTTTCTTCTTCGACCAAGTTTCCCTACATTTACCACAGTCTCGGGTTTTCTACATCATGAGCAAAAGGTATGTCGCCTCTGTTCCACATTTTGCCGTCTCGGACGTTGCTTCTAGTAGTGATTGCTCGTCACAAATGCTCTGAGCTTTATACAGTCTAAGCTCGTTATAACAGACCTTGATTTTGACCAAGATTTTGGTCTGTTGTAAAAGGAGTATGTTGTATGCAGATATGAAGTTGAATCAATGGTATGTAGAGGAAAACCAACCGAACTTCACAAATCGGTATGTTATATCCAAATGTCTGTTGTAACCAGGTCTGTTGGAATGAGCTTAGACTGTAGTGTTGATGAGTGGTCCGTCGCTGCTGTTGAACAATTTGAATAGTTAGCATCGCACAGATGGTGTCTGAAAGACAAACTAGCACCAAATTGGCGCCAATTTTTTAGCACAAAAATACGGATAAACATTAAAAAAAATCCCTTTCGGAAGTGAAAGGGACTGTGCAAGTACACCGTGCAACACTGTAAGCGAACGTGACTACAGTGTCTTTTCACGTTTTACTTCGAAAAGGTACTGGCAGGCATCAAAATTTATCACCTAGGTTAGTACTCCAACTGAGCACTTTTTTTCCTTCAGTTCTTCAATACTGAAGGAAAAAAAAAAAGGGAAGTTGGCAATGGCTTGTTTGTGCTAGCAGCGTCACAGAGTGTAAGGTAGCAGATGATATGAAAAAGCAAAGGCGAGCGCCATCTATCGAGGCATAAGCGGCCGTTATATCTTGGTCGTCCCTGGTTGTTGCTTAGTTAAGTGATCTTAGCGCCTGTCGTAGAGTCGTTGCATGACAGAATACGAAATCAAGGGTGGCTGAAACCACCAGGTTGGCAAGTTGATCAATCAGTTTTTGGGCGTACGATCGTAAGTTTGCAAGATGAAAAACGACAATAGTGCTCTATGAAATGAGCTAAAACCACTTATCGTTTCTGATCTCAAGGCCTTTTCACGCAATGCACAAACACTGCACTCTTAATTCCTAGCTCTCGACTTTTAACCGAAACGCCGCAAGCCAATCCAAATACAGCGCCGAAGTCGGCGTCGACTCGGCAATCGTCTGCCGACCAAGTGGAGAGTATTGACAAAAATCGTACAGCCACTGAAATGTTGCTCGTGCACGCAATAGCCTCAACGATAGCTTGGCTTTAGCACCGGAGGTCTTCGAAGCCATGTGCTAGCTTGGACTTCAGTATTGTTTGCGGCGACTGCATACAAAGCAAAGTCCAAGGAGAGTCGCACCTGAGGTTCTGCCTGAAGATGTCACGTCGCCTTTCGTGCTCGGTGTGGTGTCCGTAGTCGCGGCTGTGATCCTCCTTGAACTTGTCGAAGGCGGAATGCATGTGAGCGTCGTGGCCGTCCATAAACTCCGCCATGGGGCTGTGGAGTGCCAGGTGTTCGGCGCCGGGGCCCGGGAAATGGCGACAGGTCTCATCTGCAAAAGTAAAACGAGGATTGTGCAAAGTATGTGTGCACGCCATTTTGGACTGATGTACATTCTACAAAGGGGTTGTATAAACATTTTGAGATTGCAACAGTATCCTGGAAAGATGGCCAACCTGAAAGGTGGCCCACCCGTTTTCCTTTTGATTTTCTCTTGAAATACACTGCGTTTTTCGCTATACTTATTTGGAAGTTGAAATTTCACATGGTGCACACTATCTACAGGTGCACAGCTATACAAGGATTTGTCTTTTCTAGACCCTTCAATATTACGAGATAGATTTTGTGAACAACAAAGTATGGCAGTGACAATTTATGTGTCCATGCTTTTCTGTAAGCTAATAAAGCAGGCATTTGTCGAAGTGTGCTATGCATGAGGTTTACGTCTAAACTAGGCACCAGGTGCGGACTAGTGGGGACTAGCTGTGGAGAAACAATTTTTCTTCAGCCGAAATCGGCCCCTGCGGACTATAGTCTGGAGAATACCGTAGCCTACCCTAGAAATTGCATTGCCTTGGTTTAAAACAATTTGTATACATGGAGTAGGTTATATGAGATTTGACAGCAGCAGTGTAACATCCGTTCACAAGTGAAAAAGTAACTCAAAAGTTTGTCCTTGTCTTTGAAATAACACGATAGTGTCATTGCGTGGTCTTAGACACCTGATGTAGTACGCAGGAGTCAACAAGACCCCGAGCAAAGTGCTTCTTTTTTTTCTTTTTCTAATAGAAAATTACTGTCTTTCCTTTTCAGTAAATAGAGGAAGAAGTCACAGTTCGGCCAGTCACGGCTGAATGTCGACGCAGTACTCGCATCCAATCTGCCCCGTGTTGGCCTCCGGCATACGACAGAAAATATCCAGGCCTTCCTATGTAGAAGATGCAAAGCCCACCCGTACCGAAAGTAACGCCAACCATCGTACTCAGCTTCGCACCCTCGCCCTCAAAAATTCCTCCTTTCCCTCCCAGCAGACGACGCCCTTTCTGAGTGCGTCGAAAGGAGACAGAGACGAGTGCTGCGTCGGCGATCGGCATAGACTCGCGTTGTCGCCAATGGAAGACAAGCTTCAGCCGAACGCCGACGCAGAACTCACGTTCAATCTGTGCACCACGTTTGCTTCTTCAGGCAACGTCGATAACTCAGCCCCCCGGCTGTGTTATCCAGGACAGGGATTCTCAAAACATATGTTGTTCTCAATTGATAGCCGGGGAACACTTCCTGGTCTTGGCACTGATGCAATAAAACAGTACAGAAATCAACAGACTCTGAAAAGAGTAATTCACAGATACCAGCGAGTGTCTGCTACATAGAGCGTCCCAATGAATCTGGATGAAGCCTTTAAAGTGACCTCATAAATTAGCTTGGTAACATATCGCGCTATGATTTACCACTGAAGTGCCCAAAAGTGGTGGAAGCACTGCACCAAAATTGAAAAGAACAAACCTACCTACCGTAAAATACCGGGTAAGCGCCCACTCAAAATTTAGAGATAATCGCGAAAAAATGGGAGATGGGCGCATGTCCGGTCATCAATTTTACATAAATGTACTGGGCATATTTTTTCATATCTTAGAAATTTGGATATGGGCGCTTAGTGTAGAATGGGCGGATGAGCGGTATTCTACGGTAATTAAATAGTAAAAAAAAAAAGATTTTGTTTTTTAGTTACGGCACCCATCTGCTATGCATACACTGGTGCAACAACCGACAGACGACAGCGGGGACCTTGGCGCAATCTTACCACCCGGTCGTACCAAAAGTGGACGACGTCTAGCTGAAGTTGCTCGCCGAATCATTGGTTTTATTTTCTGTCCAGTTAAAGAGTTTTATTGAGCGCGTGCCGTTTACGATTAAAAAACATCTGGTATTGGCGTGACCGAGCGGCAAGTTTGCGCCGAGGCCGCCGCCACCATCTGCCGTGCATAGCAGACGGGCACTGTAGGTGAGAAAAATCAGTTATCGTTTTTGTTAATTTTCTATTCAGGTAAGCTTGTTTTTTATATTTTTGTGCAACGCTTCCACCATTTTTGGGCACCTCTTCGGTAAATCGTAGCGCAGTACGTAACCGAGCCGATTTATGTGGTCCCTGTAAAGACTTCGTCCGGATTCGTGGGCACGGCGTGCTTACGCACCAGTGAATGGCTTGGATCTTAAACAGTGCTTTGGCTGGTTAAACACTTCACTTAGGGTCAGGGACGAAAAAGCAGAAACTTGGAAGTTTGGGGAACCGAGTTTGAGAACATGCATCCCAAAAGGTGTTCCAAGGTCACGCTAAAAAACAGCGTCGTCTGCCGGGAGGGAAAAAAAGGAGACAAGGGCCTCCCCCTGGGAGAGGAGAAGCAGGCACGTGAAGAGTAGGTTTGCTTCACTTTCCTGCACAGTGGAGCTTAGACGGCAAGCCCCCCAAGCAGGGGAGCCAAAGGCCACTCACTGATGAGGTGGGTGACGTCAAAGACGGACGACGGGAGCGGCTTGCGGGAGAAGCCGTGGTAGACGAGCTCGTACTTGTCGAAGTGGGATCCCAGCAGGGTGTTGTAGCCCATCATGAGGTAGCGGCGGGGCACCGCCCTGCCCTGGCGGTCCCGGGTCACCCACAGGGTGTACTTGCTCACCCGGTGCTCGTTGGTCACCGACAGCTGGAAGCGCTCGCACGACGCTCTCTCGGCCTGCTCGTCCACCACGGTGGTGCCCGCCCAGCACGACTCCTGGCGCACGAACTGAAACGTCCGGGTAGCGGGCCAACGGGTAATACGGGGACGAGTCAAACGAGAGGCTTAAAGGGGCGACGCAACGATTCCTGTATTTTCGGTAAACACCGCTTAAAATTATTGCCCACATCTCTAACCCACGAAACACGCATTTATCTTTTTCTTCCGCAATGGCAGCCTCGGAATATGTGTGAGAAAAACGAGCAGCGTTCACCCTCTCAACTCGCAGCCGGAACAAGTAACCACGTGATCTGGAGCCAATTATATGCTGCCAATGTTTATCGTAGCGACGCGCTGGAGTTGGCAAAACACAACGCGCGTGCCGAGTTCCACACATCCGTCATCGCAGCAATTAGGCACGAGTCACTAGCCGAATGCAAATCAAGACATTGATTGTCACGAGCCCCGGTTGAGTGCTCATGCAGTATTTGTGTCCACTGTAGGAGCCGCATTTAATAATTGTTACGGCGGGGATGGCAAAGCTCGACGACTAAATCCTGGGGACCGAATTGTTGACAATGCCAACAATGCGGTCCCCACAACTTCGTCATCGAGTTTTGCGAAAGAGAAATTGAAAGAAAACGTTCACCTTCATATTCTTGAAATCACGCGGCGACGAAGAAGCTTCTCAGTCAGTGGCGTCGCGTATAAGCGCTCCACAACACCTTTCACGCGGGCGTGCACAAAATATTAGCTGTCAAAATTTGTATTTAAACTTCTATCGACGCAAAACACAGCTTTCAAGCTGAACAAAGTCACGCACATTACTAGAACGCTGGTATCCACTTGCTTGACGGTAACGGAGAGTAACAAACACAACTGCTTGAATGTATTGTTGTTACGCGACCAAATAAAAGGCAGCGGGTGCAGTCAGCTGCTGCGATCACAAGCAGAACCACGGTAGGACCTGGGACCCGGGACCACTCCTTCACATACGAATATACGCAACCACGTCCCAATCAATGGTCTCGTGCGGTTCATATTTAAAGGAAGGATTGGCGAGGAGGATGAGAAAGAGGCGAGAGACACGGGACGATGGCTTGAAGAAAGCTACGTGGCTGACGTCCATGCCCCCCTCCCCCCCATGGGAGTAGAACTTCTGCAAGAAACGAACGAGAGAAAGCGAGTGCCGCTGTCGTTGCGGCGTCCAGACTCCTGGCTGCCGAAACTCCAGGCGACTCTCAAGCTGGAGAGCGACCTGCAGCAGAGCAGGCGTCTGCCACATCCACCACCGGTGATGCGAAATCGCCGGGACGGGGGCCGACAACAACATGACCCCTTTACTAAGTCATCGGGCAGAAATTGAGGGGCCACTTATTAAGCAAGATGCGGGAAACATTGGTCGGACACAAGTTCGAGACACCGTACTGTCGCTGCAGA
>JABSTQ010008449.1:0-30845 GCA_013358835.2 Ixodes persulcatus | reverse complement strand
CATGGTCGTGTGATGTTGCTCGTCTTCCTATCACGTGATTTCGCGCGCGCGCGCGATTCAAAAGGTGTTCGCGCGGACTCGTAGCCTCGTGGCGCCCCCTTAGCTGTTGCATTTGGGGTCTTCGAGCCGCCGGATTTTGTCGTCATGTGACGGTCCCCAATAGCATCAGATGGATCCCGCTACATTGGGGTTGAGGTGACTGTAGAATTTCGAAGCTCGCAGACCGTGATTAATGTTGATCCTGCGTAAAGCTTTAAAGTGGCCCTGTTAAAATTTGGGGCCAGCTCGCTAAAACTTTGCAAAGACCCAGCGAATTTTGGGAATAGGCGCCATCTAGTGTTCAGAGTGTGAAGTGGTCTTCGTTCAAATTGGGTGCCACCTGATGGTAAAAGCTTCGACTCGCTATAAGCTTCGGAAGTCCAGTGACGGTCCAATTGGCAACAGTCGCGGTCCCGCTAATTTGGGGGTGAGGTGACGCTGAAACTTTGAAGCTGACGGACCGTGTTAAATCTTGGTCCAGCGTAAAGCTTTGAAGTGGACCTGCTAAACGTTGGGGCGAAGTCTTGAAGCTCACAGACCGTGCTGGACCCTGTGATTTGTTTTCGAATAAACACCATCTCTCGTTAGAACATTGAAGTGCTCATCGCCAAAAATTGCTGACATCTGGTGGTGAAAGCTTCGACCCGCTAAATTTGGGGCGTCATCTGAAGTTTCTCTTAACACCAGCTGGATACAGCTAAAGTTTTTGTTTTTTTTTTGCTGGAGCGACGGTAAAACTGAAGTTCGCAGGCCGTGCTACATCTTGGCCCAGCGTAAAGCATTGACGTTGCCCTCCCGCGCGCTTAGCACACATGGTCAGCTGTATCCACTTAATTTTGAGGGGTGACGGTAAAAATTCGAAGCTCACGAACCGTGCCAAGTTTAGACCAAAGCGTAAAGTTTTGACGTGGCACGTCCATATTTTGGGAGGTGACCCCAGCGCGTAAAACTCTGAAGTGTCCCTGATAAAAATTCGAGCCCAGCGCGTAACACTTTGCACAGTCCCAGCCAAATGTGGTATACCCGACACCTAGCGTAAAAACTTTGAACTGGTCGAAGATTATTTTAAACCTCAATGAGATGAAGTTAGCGTTTCCTCTTCTCGATTTTCGCGCGCACACAGTTTAAATTCGGGATGTAGGCGTATGAGTTGTCACCTCCGTTCACAGATGGTGCGCGTTTTTGTTGCTAAGCGTCTTTGTTGTTAGGGCATCAGCGATATCTGGCGGCGTGGGTGTGACCTTGCGACATCTGTTGCTGAAAAGTTAAATTGATCGTATTCCGAAGGCGTGCTCATCCGTATTTTTTGTGCGCGAGCAAGTCCGGGCTTTGTGCGTATGAGTTACCGATTCCGTTTGTAGATGGCGCGCACCTGAATCTCTTTCAGCTGACGTGAACTTTTACCATTATCACGCGAAATCTCTCGCTAATTTTAGCGCCAGATTGGTAGATGGCGTCAACTCTATCGCGCGCGCGCGATATCTCTCGCTAATTTAGCGTCATCTGCATCTGCTGAACGGAGCAGTGTGGGAAATGGACCGGAGCGTGGTCGCATCCATACGCGCTAAAGACGAGTCAGATATGGTGTTTCATATTTTTATTCTCGTACGCTCTAAAAACACCACACTACTAAATGCAGATCCGGTGTTCATTTTTTTCCTTTCACTCTACACAAAAAAGAAACCATTGGAAACGCTTTACACAAAAAAAAATGTCACACAAGCTGTTTCAAGATACAACCGAGGCAAATAAGTTGTGAAATGACATCTCAGGAGCAACGCGCGATAGGATCCTCGCATCTCAGATAACTCCTTGACGATGTCGCTCACCTCCAGAATGTATCCCGTCGGAGCGTCATCTGGAACGTCATCAATGTTCAGGCAGGCAATCTCGTCTTTCGTCATACACTCAAAGTCCGACACGGGCAGGGCTTCTCTCATTGTCGCCGCATACAGACCGTTTACGTCCAAGTCCAAAATCTGAGACGGTTCGTGCTGCGGGTTAAACGTATCCGTTCCCGGAATATTTGCAACAGCATGGCGGGTTTTGCATTGGGTAATCCCTCCGCGAATACCCTGTTCTATCATGAGATAGGTGTCAGGATCGTCAATTAGCTGCAGTCTTACTTTCCACTGTTTCAGCGCTCACGACAAGCTTAGGGACGGTAATGATACGAAATGTAAAGCCTCAATTTCGTACGTCTCCAGCGTCCAGCGTCTAGAGTTTCGGAAAACATCGGCCAGTAGGAGGCAGTCCGTCTTTAGGTAAAGGTCGCTGTATTCTCCAAGGTTCATCAAACCAAACCCAGGTAGCACGCCAGAGGAATGCCCAACTTGGGCAAAGGTCTGGCAAACATAAGGGTCCAACTTTGGCGCAGTTATGTTTTTGCACTATGACACTTATCAGTGCCAAAGTATCGTGACAAACTATAGCCTTAGTTGGGCGATCCTAGGGCATGCCAAAGTTTGGCTCTTCTCTGGTACGCCATAGGAGTGACAAAGTTGGTGCCGGACTTGAGCCATAACTGCCATAGTAAATCCCAATCTGGGAATTCGGGGCATGCCAAGGTTTGGCGTTTCTCTGGTTCGCCAGAGGAGCGCAAAAGTTGGTGCCATACTTCAGCCATAACTGCCAGAGCAACGCATAATTTGGGTATTTGGGACGTGCCAAAGTTTGGCTTTTCTCTGGTTTCGGCCCAAATATGCCAGATGAGAGTCGAACTATCAGAAAATGAAGCCTAACTTTGGCACTTTTTTGGTGATTTTGCCCCAAAAATGCCAGATCTCAGCTGAACTACAAGGAAGTAAGCCTAACTCTGGCACATCTGTGGCAGTTTTTGGCCCAAAGGTGCCAGATGACTGCCGAACTATCGGAAAGTGAAGCCTAACTTTGGCACTTGTTTGACGATTTTGACCCTAAGATGTCAGATGTCAGCCGAACTACAAGCCACTAAGCCTAGCTCTGGCACATCTGTGGCGATTTTGGCCCAAAGGTGCCAGATGAGAGTCGACCTATCAAAAAGTGAAGCCTAACTTTGTCATTTGTTTGGCAATTTTGGCCCAAAAATTTCATATATCAGCCGAACTACCGGCCAGTAAGCCTAACACTGGCATTTGTTCGGCGATTTAGGCCCAAATATGCCAGATGACAGCCGAACTACCAGGCAGTGAAGACTAAATTTGGCACTTGATTGACGAATTAGGGCCAAAATACCCAGACTATTGCTAAGGAAGGTCAGGTCTGGCTCTACTTTGGCTTTTTCGGGCTGTCATCTCGCATATTTGGGCCTAAATCGCCGATCATACGCCAGGCAGTGAAGACTAAATTTGGCACTTGTTTGACGAATTAGGGCCAAAATACCCAGACTCTTGTCAAGGAAGGTCAGGTCTGGCTCTACTTTGACTTTTTCAGGCTGTCATCTGTCAGAGCCAGACCTGACCTTCCTTGACAAGAGTCTGGGTATTTTGGCCCTAATTCGTCAAACAAGTGCCAAATTTAGTCTTCACTGCCTGGCATATGATCGGCGATTTAGGCCCAAATATGCGAGATGACAGCCCGAAAAAGCCAAAGTAGAGCCAGACCTGACCTTCCTTAGCAATAGTCTGGGTATTTTGGCCCTAATTCGTCAATCAAGTGCCAAATTTAGTCTTCACTGCCTGGTAGTTCGGCTGTCATCTGGCATATTTGGGCCTAAATCGCCGAACAAATGCCAGAGTTAGGCTTACTGGCCGGTAGTTCGGCTGATATATGAAATTTTTGGGCCAAAATTGCCAAACAAATGCCAAAGTTAGGCTTCACTTTTTGATAGGTCGACTCTCATCTGGCACCTTTGGGCCAAAATCGCCACAGATGTGCCAGAGCTAGGCTTAGTGGCTTGTAGTTCGGCTGACATCTGACATCTTAGGGTCAAAATCGTCAAACAAGTGCCAAAGTTAGGCTTCACTTTCCGATAGTTCGGCAGTCATCTGGCACCTTTGGGCCAAAAATTGCCACAGATGTGCCAGAGTTAGGCTTACTTCCTTGTAGTTCAGCTGAGATCTGGCATTTTTGGGGCAAAATCACCAAAAAAGTGCCAAAGTTAGGCTTCATTTTCTGATAGTTCGACTCTCATCTGGCATATTTGGGCCGAAACCAGAGAAAAGCCAAACTTTGGCACGTCCCAAATACCCAAATAATGCGTTGCTCTGGCAGTTATGGCTGAAGTATGGCACCAACTTTTGCGCTCCTCTGGCGAACCAGAGAAACGCCAAACCTTGGCATGCCCCGAATTCCCAGATTGGGATTTACTATGGCAGTTATGGCTCAAGTCCGGCACCAACTTTGTCACTCCTATGGCGTACCAGAAAAGAGCCAAACTTTGGCATGCCCTAGGATCGCCCAACTAAGGCTATAGTTTGTCACCATACTTTGGCACTGATAAGTGTCATGGTGCAAAAACATAACTGCGCCAAAGTTGGACCCTTATGTTTGCCAGACCTTTGCCCAAGTTGGGCATTCCTCTGGCGTGCTACCTGGGTTTGGTTTGATGAACCTTGGAGAATACAGCGACCTTTACCTAAAGACGGACTGCCTCCTACTGGCCGATGTTTTCCGAAACTCTAGACGCTGGACGCTGGAGACGTACGAAATTGAGGCTTACACAAAATGTAGATCTAACAGATGAAGGACATCGATCAATTTTTTCTTGGGGGTTGTTTCCATAGAAATATTATTATGCAAAAGAATGTTGAGATAAAGCGGTAAGTTATAACATAATGATTGGGCGCGATAAGATGTGCGGCAAAATGGCAATGACCAAGCAATGTTGTGACGTATGTTATATGCGGGTGTGTGGCGATTGGGTTTATTTTCAAACGTACATTTGAGATCAATGATGTGCAGTCAGTGATGCCATGAATAAGTTTGTACAAAAATAGGATACCGTCATGTTCCATCCTACGCGACAGGATGGGCAATGCCAAGCTATGTTAGACTGGGACTGCTGGATCATCGTTTGAGGTAGACGCATTGCACGACGAGAAACGATATCTGTAGATACCTAAAAACGTATTCTGAACACGTTCGATCCTATCCGAGTTTGTCGTGCAGATTCCATTCCATACAAAAGAGGCATACTTGACGTGTGGTCGACATAAAGCACTGTACAGTGTGACAAAAGAACTAGGGTTATTAAACTCTTTGGTAATGCGGCACGTAGTACCAACCGTGCGTAAAGCTGAGCTCAAAATGTGGTCAACATGACTCGAAAAGCGTAATGTACAATCAAATAACACTCCAAGGTCTTTGATTTTATTCACACGTGCCAAAATAACTAACTGATTGTCCTAAGATAATATAATATTATGTGTCTTTCGAGTGTAGCACATGAATTTAGTTTTAGAACTATTTAGTTTTAGGACATTCTGATTTTCACCAGTTTTTGGAAGCATATACATCATTTTGTAGCAAAACACAATCGCGTTCGTCTCGTACCTCTATAAACATCTTAATGTCATCTGCATATTATAGAAAGGAGGAGTGACGGATCACGACCGCAACATGATTCACAAAAACTGAAAACAGAAGGGGGCCGAGAAGGGAGCCTTGAGGTACACCCGTCGTAGCCTGATAAGCAGCAGACGAATTACCATTCGAGCTGACAAAACACATTCTATCACGCAAGTAACTTTTCAGCAATAAAAGTAACGAACTGTGGACACCAAGCTTTGACAGCTTTGCTGGCAACATGTCGTGATTTACAAGATCAAACGCTTTGCTTAAGTCAAAGTAAATTACATCAAGTTGGCCTCTATTAGAGCCGAACTGAGCAGCAGTTGACATGAAACAAGTGAGGTTAGTCATAATAAAGCGAACCCGTCATAAAACCGCGTTGGCTAGGGATGAGAGAATCTTTGAGCTTAAGCGACAATATTTTGTGCAAGGCGGCTTCGAAGGGTTTTGAAAATGTACAAAGAAGAGATATAGGCCTGTAATTCGAGACGCTTTTTCTTGAACCAGACTTATGTAGGTTATTAAGAATGGAACCTTCGGCGAACTTCTTCCGAGTTTCAACGCTGCGGAAACGAGTCCCGACGAGTCCGGGACCGTCGCCTGCGTGTCTGGGACAGCGGAGACAGGTCTCAACGCGTCCGTGACGTCAACGGGACGTGTGTGTGTGTGCGTGGGGGTTGGTGCACACTCAGGAAAGGGAGAAAGGCATGACCTAACTGCGGAGAATTTTGGCAACATCGCACTTGAAAGGGAGAGGGGTCTATATCACATGAGCGAATGACATTTTAGCGAACAGCGACATTTGAGCGAATTGACGTTTTAGCGAATAACGGGGGTGCGCGTTAACCCATCCGCCGCGCTGCGCTTACACCGCTTCGCGGCAACAGTCTGTGTCGGCTCATTACAAAAATGTGAACCCATTTGGCCCACCCGAAAACGCCGTTTTGCGGCGTCCGACTATTCGCTAAAGTGTCATTCGGTGAAACGTGGGCGTTCGCTAAAATGTCATTCGATCAAGTGAGTGCCTCCCAAGGGAGAAAGACAGGGCCTAACTGCGGAGAACCATGGCTATGACGCACTTCTGCCTACGACGCGGCGGTCTTCGCTGCAACGCACTTGGCGGCGGTTTGCTTCGTCGCACCTGCTGCCCTGGCGGAGAGTGAGGAAGAAACGGACCCTATATAAGGCGGAGCGTGAGGCTGCTCCGGTTGTTCTCTCGGATTTGACGACTGTATCGCAACCATGTAATTAAACCGTTCGTTACGTTACCAATTCTCCCACCTCCACTGGACCCCTGGATTCTTCACTTCGGGGAATGGTTGTCGTCACGAACCAGGAAGCCTCCGGACGTGCGGCTTAAACCCCGCCTCGAACAACTGGTTGGCAGCGGTTGGGGTCGGACCATGCGACATCGTGCTACATCTGTGGGTGAGCGTTTGGACTTTGCTTTGAGATTCGCCAGGCTTCAGATTATGGGTAATTAATTTTGAACTGCTGGGAATCCTTAGGTTGTGACTCGTGCGCTAGGTTTTGTTACAACCTCGCGACAAGTTTTAGAACAAAGCCAAAGCTAAAGAGCAGCGATCATGGATCTAATGAGGTTACTGAGAACAGATTTACTCTGTTTATGTGAAGAATTGGGTGTGGAGGTGGAGCAAAAGATGAAGAAATCTGAGATCAGTAAAGCGATTTCAGAGAGCGCGGAAGCAGAGGAAATTAAAATTGCGTGGGAACTGCTTCACAACGCTAAGAGCGAAGCTGCAGCGAGAGAGGAACGAGAACGAGGGCAGGCTGCAGCGAGAGAGGAACGAGAACGAGAGCAGGAGCAGGCTGCGGCGAGAGAGGAACGAGCGCAGGCTGCAGCTAGAGAGGAACAAGAGCAGGAGCAGGCTGCGGCGAGAGAGGAACGAGCGCAGGCTGCAGCGAGAGAGGAACGAGAGCAGGAGCAGGCTGCAGCGAGAGAGGAACGAGAGCGGGCTGCAGCGAGAGAGGAACGAGCGCAGACTGCAGCGAGAGAGGAACGAGCGCTAAAAAAGCTAGAGCTCGAAATTGAACAACAGCGATTAAACTCGCAGAACAGTAGAGTTGGGGTTCCGGTACGAGCAAGTGAGACCGAGTCGTATCAAATGAAGAAGCTCCTGCAGCCGTTTAAAGTTGGGGAAGACGTGGGCCTGTTCTTAGTTAACTTTGAGAGGACATGTGAGAAGTTGAGCTTCGCCCCAGAAACGTGGCCCCAGCGGCTTTTGACTTTGTTGCCCTGTGAGGCTACAGAGGTTGTCGCGCGCCTTAGTGCTGGAGACGCGGACGACTACGACAAGGTGAAGTCCAGCCTTTTGAAGCGGTACCGCCTTTCTGCCGAGGCGTTCCGTCAAAGGTTTAGAAACGCAGCCGAAAAGAGCAGCGAGGGCTACTCGGAATTCGCGTACGGGCTTAAAACCAACTTGATAGAATGGTTGAAGAGCGAGGAAGTTTACGAAAGCCGAGACAAGGTAGTCGAGTGTGTGTGCCTCGAACAGTTCTTTCGTAGCATCCCGCAGTCAGTCAAGCTCTGGGTGCAGGATAGGGTGGGGTTCGACTCTGTCGAAAGGGCCGCTGAGCTAGCCGAAGAGTACTCAACGCGTAGAAAGCTGAGCGGAGAGGAAAGCGAACCCGGCCGGAGCGATCAGCGCAAGACCTTCCGACAGGGAAACGGCTCGCGAAAAAACGGGCCCGAGAAGCCCGAAGCAGGACAAAAGGTCCCAGAAAAGAGCGCAGAACACTCGAACGGAGACGAGGCGCGGAAAAGCCCAACAGGGCAGTTCAAGGCAAGGAAGCCGTTCCTGTGCTACAACTGTCAGGAGCCGGGACAAACAGCGGCCAGATGTAAGAAACCGCGGGTTGTGTTCTCGTACGTGAACGGTAGTGACAAGGATCTGAAGCTTCTTCGTCCCTATCTTCACGAGCTCCAGGTAAACGGAAAGCCGTGCAGGGTGCTTCGAGACAGAGCAGCGACGATGGACGTTGTTCATCCGTCGTATGTAACGCCATCCGATTTTACTGGAAAGGTAGTTTGGATCAAGCAGCTGCTCGAAAAGCACAGTGTCTGTCTGCCTATGGTGACAGTAAGGATAACTGGCCCGTTCGGAGAGCTAGTGACAGAGGCGGCTGTCTCGCAAACAGTCCCGTTGGAGTATCCTTATTTGTTTTCTAACTGGTCAGATTTCTTGCTGCGCGAAAGGGGTCAACAACTGGGAGGAGGACTAGTTCAGTCGTGTACGAGGTCCAAATCGCGTCAGCTCGCCCCTTTGTTGACGAGTGATCCAGAGCCAGAGGCAGCTGACGGGGAGCAAGCACTCCCAGAGTTGGAGGCAGAAAACCGGGATGAGAGGGACCAGGTTGTAGAACAGCGTGACCTCGTAGCACTAGAAAGCGTACGCCGTCCCAACGCGCCGGCGAAAAAGGCGGAGGAAGAAGGGATCAGTGAAAGATCTCTCGTAGCTCCGGCGTCACGTAACTTTGGTCCTCTGCTACGAGTAGACAGAGTGTCTTTGACAGTCGAGCAGAAGAGCGACCCTAGTGTGTCAGTGTTTCGCTGTACAGCTCAGGATATTGCTAGGACCAATGTGATGGGGCATGAAAAAGGCGGATTGTTTTATCGGCGCTATAAGGACCTCATTTTCACGTCTAGAAATCACGTGAAAATCGATTACTATGACTTCCGCGTAAGAAAAAGGAAAGGCAAGTTTAACGGCAATGCCGATGGGTTGAGCAGATTTTTCTGATATCACCAAAAACAGTAGGGATGATCTCAGAGGTTTTCGTCATCCACAGGCGGAGGCATGCGGTTTAGAGAAGCTCGTTTTAGCGAACGCCGTTTTGCCGACCCCGGTTTATCGAATGCCTTTATAGAGAACCCAGTTTAGAGAAAATGGCGATGAGCCTCCTTTTAGCGAAGTAGGCCACCGCGAAGCGGCGGGTACGGGTAAATCGGGTGAGATAACATTTTTGTAATGAGCCGCCACAGACTGCCGCCGCGAAGCGGCGGGAGCGCAGCGGGGGGCTTGGCTTAACACGCGGACCAGTGATACACGCGAGAAGTAGGAAAGCCTCTTGTAAAAAAGCGTCCCCCTTTCGGTAAACGGCGTTTCTCTGGGCTGAGGCTCTGCTTTCTCTAAACTGTGCTTCGATAAAACGTGCCCATTCTCTAAAACGTGCTTCGATGAAATGGCATTCTCTAAACCGTAGTAAACGCATCCACGGGAATGAGGATCAAAGTGGGGGCACTTTGCCCAAAATGACCTCACAAATTGCGAAGGGTTTTGTCTTTTGTATTTTCTTCATAGTGACCTCGTTGGAAAAATGAATTTTTTTGGCGACAGGGGGTCTCGATACCCGGAATTGTACTAAATTTTGGTAATCCATAATCCAGTCTGGCGGATCTCTGGCGGATTCCGAGCGTTTGACTGCGGTGTGGCGTGGTGTTGTGGGGGACGTTTCCGCTATTGCCTTTGTTGTAAGAGGTTTGGGAGTTTACTGCTTGCCGCGTCTTCTCAAGGCCTACCACAAGCCCACCTCTTCAGGCCAGCGATTGTACCACCGGCCATTCGAGGTTTCCCTGGCCCCGGAGGGGCTGTTAAAAGTGGAACCTTCGGCGAACTTCTTCCGAGTTTCAACGCTGGGGAAACAAGTCCCGACGAGTCCGGGACCGTCGCCTGCGTGTCTGGGACTGCGGAGACAGGTCTCAACGCGTCCGTGACGTCAACGAGACGTGTGTGTGTGTGCGTGGGGGTTGGTGCACACTCAGGAAAGGGAGAGAGGCATGACCTCACTGCGGAGAACTTTGGCTACATCGCACTTGAAAGGGTGAAAGACAGGGCCTAACTGCGGAGAACCATGGCTATGACGCACTTCTGCCTACGACGCGGCGGTCTTCGCTGCAACGCACTTGGCGGCGGTTTGCTTCGTCGCACCTGCTGCCCTGGCGGAGAGTGAGGAAGAAACGGACCCTATATAAGGCGGAGCGTGAGGCTGCTCCGGTTGTTCTCTCGGATTTGACGACTGTATCGCAACCATGTAATTAAACCGTTCGTTACGTTACCAATTCTCCCACCTCCACTGGACCCCTGGATTCTTCACTTCGGGGAATGGTCGTCGTCACGAGCCAGGAACCCTCCGGACGTGCGGCTTAAACCCCGCCTCGAACAACGGGTACAACAAGTGCTGTTTTCCACAAGACGGGAAACACTTCAGTTTTTACGCAGTTGTTAAACATGTGAACCAAAATAGGGATAAATATTGCACTATAGGCCTTCAATAGGACCGACGGAATGCCATCATGGCCATGGGACAAAGACGGCTTCATCTTCTTTCCACACTCATGTAATAGCTCCTCATCAAAAAACGCAGTACAGGTTGCATTACTAGAGGCAGCGGGCGCGGCGTTAATGGGAGAGTTCGGTTGATGCCTAAATGCGGACTGAAAGTGGTGGGAAACAATTTCGCAAATGTCTGTCGTCGCGTTTTCCTGTGAGTTCAGCCATGTGATCTCCCTCCCACAATTTTCCTTTGATCAAGACCGAACATATTTCCAAAATTCCATGGAATTCTAAGCTAAATGCAACTCAACAGAATTAGCGTACGTCTGACGATCACGCCTCATAACTTCCTTGCATGAAGACCTTAGACGCATAAATTCTGATTTCCATCCAGGGAGACTGTTCTTTTTAAATTTTCTTTGAGCGTGCAAGTTCTTATTCATTAATCTGTGTAATTTATGTGAGAACCAAAAAGGAAACCTAGAACCTGCGGTTCTTCGTAACGAGATAAACTGGTGCATCCCTTCTTGAACGATGAGTGTGAACTCACAAACCTGTTCATCAACGTCAGTGCATCGAATGATCGATAACCAATCGTAATCGGCAAAATGGTTATATAAACCAACGTAATCTCCAGCGGAAAAATTTTGACTAGTCACATTAGAATGGCTCCGTAAACAACACCTCATGCCCTCTTGAATAGCTACCACGATCTCCAGAGGGGGGTGATATCTTTCAGGTGGAACTAAGCTTGAGGCACGCTCAGTTATACTGCCGCCCGCAGTGCCGAGAAAGCAACGCTCGGTCACCGGCTTCTAGAAGCTTCGCGTTCATTCTCGCACCAGACGTAGCTTTCCACCTGCTTTCTTGTTCTCGAAAGAGCCAGGTCATCCTCGCCCCGAGCGCGCGACGCTCGAGCCTTCTTTGCCGAACTTTCGAGATAGTGACGCACTGTAGATAAGCAGCTAACCGCGACCTTGTCGAGTCAGTCTCGCTCGCGCTCTCTGATTCGCCGCCGAATCGCCGCCTGCTTTTCAGCTGCCTCGACGGTCTTTCGTTACTTATTTTTTGGTTGGCACAAGTTCGCCCATTAAACCTTTATTTTCAGTTCAATCTTCGCGTTCTCGTCGCCTTAATTCGTGACATTTCTGGTGGAGGTGCGGGGTATGAAACCCGTGCAGCGTACCCCTACAAGAACTCGTTCCGCAAGCCCCATTTCCCGACGACCTTCCGTTGAAGACCCGGAGCATCGTGCCAGCCGCCGTCTTCAAGGGCAAGCTCCTGAACTTGGACCACTCCCGGCAAGGACAAGGCAAGCGGTAACGACGATGGCTTCCTCGGCGGCGCAGACCCCAGCAGCACCCCCCGTCGTTTACCTGCCCGTCGCCACTCGGACTCCGACGCCTTTCCATGGGGAGATCTATGAGGACGTCGAGGACTGGATCCTACACTACGAGCGCGTGGCCCGCCACAACGGATAGAACGCTGAACAACGCCTCCAGAACCTCTACTTCGCGCTGGAAGGCACCGCGAGGCATTGGTTCAAGAACCACGAGGCTTCGCTCACTTCGTGGGACATCTGCACCACCGAGCTGAAAAGGACCTTCTCCAGCCAATACCGGCGACAGAAGGCGGAGGACCAGCTCCGAACCCGGATTCAGGCCAACAACGAAAGCGTAACCAGCTTCGTTGAAGATGTACTACGTTTAAGTACACGCGCCGACACTCACGCGACGGAGGAGAAGAAGCTGAAGGTTCTCATGCGTGGAGTTAAGGAGAACATATTTGGAGGCCTTGTACGCCACCCACCGTCGACCGTCGAACAATTCGTGACGGAGGCCACGAATATCGAACGTGCTCTCCAGGCACGAGCCTCCCACTACCAGAGACTACCTGGCGTCGTTGCATCAGCGTCGTCAAGCTCCTACTTGGGCTCCGCTACATCGGACTTACGCGAGATCATCCGAGACGTCGTCCGAGAAGAGCTCCTCAAGCTGCTCCCCGCTGCTGAGCGCCCGGCATCGCTGTCAGTCGCCGAGATTGTGCGCGACGTGGTACAGCGGGCCTTGCAGCCTGAAACTCCCGTCGACGTGCCAGCCCCCGAGGAACCGACGCTGACCTACGCTGCCATGGCCAGACGACCGCCACAAGCTCCCCGCCAAGCTACGGCGCCGCCACGGCGTGAACCTCCAGCGCCGCAGTACTCCCAGCGACGCGAAGAACGGCAGCACGTCCGACCAGAGCGACCCTCGCTGCGAAAAACCGACGTGTGGCGAACGGCCGACCGACGACCGCTTTGTTACCATTGCGGGGAAGCCGACCATGTCTACCGCCGTTGCCCGTACCGACAGCTGGGGCTACGCGGCTTCCACCCCGACGACCAGCGCCCACGCTACGGTGAGCGACCACGCGAGATCGACAACTACCTACGACGTCCACCCTCTCCGATGCCTGCGCCTCGACGTGTGTCCCGTTCGCCTTCACCTCGACGTCCTGCAGCATCACCTGCCCATCGGTCCCGCCGAGAGAGCCTGTCTCCCGTGTCCCGCCGGGAAAACTGAGTGCGGCAATACCGGGAGGTGGTGTTGCCGAGGACGAACGACGCCAATATCCTCCACAAACGCCGAAGGGCTCCCACACTAGCGACGAGACGCATGGGAACGACGGTTCTGCGACGGTGTCGAATAACCTCGACGTTACCATCGACGGCCACGACGCGAAGACACTCGTCGACACCGGAGCAGACTATTCCGTTTTAAGTGGGAAGCTCTCTCGCCGCCTTCGAAAAGTGATGACGCCGTGGGATGGCCCGAAAATGCGAACTGCCGGCGGACATCTCATCACACCTGTGGGAAGGTGTACTACGCGCGTGGACATCCACGGAGAGACCTGTCCCGTGAAATTCGTCGTCCTCAAGGACTGTTCGAGAGACGTCATCCTTGGCATGGACTTCCTCTGTGAGTACGGTGCCGTGATCGACCTTGGAGCAAACAGGTTGACGCTGCGAAAGCCAGTTCTACCCCCGGAAGGATCCAAAACGTCGCCAGCCGCCGTCCGAGTCATTGCGGACCACGTGAACCTGCCGCCACGGTCGAGTGTTCTTGTGCCCGTTGTGACCGATGCAGTTGCCAGCGGGAAAGTCCTTCTGGAAGGCAACGTATAACTGCTTCTCGGAAGAGGTATAGGCGTCGCAAGGGGCGTAGCGGAGCTGCAGGATGGACGTTCTGTGGTCCTCGTGACAAACTTTCGACCGGAGGCGCAGCACCTCACGAAAGGTGTCGCTGTAGGACACATCGAGGAACTCCGGGCCGACGCCGAAACCGCCGCGATCTCCGACGAGCCCTCGCCATGTAAGCCGTGCAGTACACCGCCTCCGCAGCTCGACGTTAACCCCAAGCTTAGTGCCACGGAACGACGACAGCTCGGAGACCTCCTCGCCGAGTTCGCCGACTGCTTTGCGACGACGTCGAGGGTGCGCCAGACAACAGTGGCGAAACACCGCATCATTACCAACGAGGAAGCGCTCCCTGTGCATCGGCCGCCGTACCGGGTCTCCCCAAAGGAACGAGAGGCCATTCAGGAACAGATACAAGAGATGCTCAACGACGACATAATTCAGCCTTCGAGCAGCCCGTGGGCCTCACCAGTCATTCTGGTGAAAAAGAAGGACGGAACGCTTTGTTTCTGCGTTGACTACCGGCGGCTCAACGCGGTGACGAAGAAAGACGTGCATCCGCTCCCCCGCATCGACGACACGCTGGACCGGCTGCGCCACTCTCGATACTTTTCGTCGATGGACCTCAAGAGTGGCTACAGGCAGATCGAGGTCGACGAACGAGATCGAGAAAAGACTGCCTTCGTCACGCCCGACGGACTGTATGAGTTCAAGGTAATGCCCTTCGGACTGTGCACGGCTCCGGCAACTTTTCAACGTGTCATGGACACCGTCCTGGCAGGCCTCAAGTGGCAGAGCTGTCTTGTTTACCTCGACGACGTCGTGGTATTCTCGGCCAACTTCGACGAGCATTTGCGACGCCTTCGGGCCGTTCTTGAGGCAATCAGGATCGCAGGACTCACCCTCAAGCCGACGAAGTGCCGGTTTGCCTACGGTGAACTGAAGTTCCTGGGCCACGTTGTGAGCAACGAAGGTGTAAGTCCTGACCCTGAAAAAACTCGCGCAGTAGGGGCCTTTCCAAAGCCCACCGACAAAAAGGCCGTCCGAAGATTCCTTGGACTTTGCGCATACTACCGGCGATTCGTTCAGGATTTCGCCAAGCTTTCTGCGCCGCTCACGCACCTTACGAAAGACGCCGTGAACTTCGAATGGGGGGGAGAACAACAACAGGCATTCGACGAACTAAAGCGACGGCTCCAGTCACCACCGATTCTCGGCCACTTTGACCAATCAGCCGAAACAGAAGTTCGCACGGATGCCAGTAATACAGGACTCGGAGCGGTACTGGTCCAACGACAAGACGGTGCGGAGCGCGTGATCGCATACGCTAGCCGGACGCTGTCGAAGGCAGAACGCAATTACTCGACGACCGAAAAGGAATGCCTGGCCATCGTCTGGGCCATCACAAAATTCCGCCCGTACTTATACGGGAGCCCATTTCGGGTGGTAACCGACCACAACACGCTGAGTTGGTTAGCGAGACTGAAGGACCCATCGGGACGCCTCGCTCGGTGGAGCCTACGACTACAAGAGTACGACGTGACCGTGGTCTACAAGTCAGGCCAAAAAACACAGCGACGCCGACTGTCTGTCCAGAGCCCCTGTCGAGTCAGCTACCGGCTGTGCCAAAGACGACGGCGACGACGACGATCACTTTCTTGGCGCGGTGAGCATTCACGGTATGGCAGCGCTCCAGCGGGACAATCCCGAGTTGCGTGCCCTGATCGACCACTTGGAGGGACGAGGGGGTACGATTCCCCGAGCGTTCTCACGTGACCTGCCAAGATTCGCCGTCCGGAGGGGTATCCTGTATAAAGAGAACTTCGGGGGCAACAACTCGACGTGGCTCCTGGTGATTTCTGCTAGTCTTCGAGAAGAGATCTTCCAAGCCTGCCACGACGACCCAACATCGGGCCACCTTGGCTACAGTACGACTCTTGCACGGATTCGAGAAAAATACTACTGGCCCAAGCTCCGAAGAATGTCCACCTCTACGTCCGTTCGTGCCACGAATGCCAACGACGTAAGAAACCACCGACGAAGCCGGCAGGTCTCCTGCAACCGATCGCGCCCCCAACTGCACCATTCCAGCAGATTGGAATGGATATTCTCGGACCTTTCCCGCCGTCGACGCAGGGAAACCGTTGGATAATCGTGGCAACTGATTATCTCACCAGGTACGCCGAGACAAAAGCACTCCCGTCGGGGACCGCCGCGGAAGTAGCCAAGTTCTTCGTGGAGTCTATCGTCCTCCGACACGGCGCTCCCCAAGTACTGATTACGGACCGAGGATCCTCGTTCATGGCGCAACTGACACAAGAGATACTCCGCCTGAGCCACACCGACCACCGCCGGACCACGGCATACCACCCGCAGACCAACGGGCTGACGGAGCGACTAAACAAGACCATCGCCGACATGATTTCGATGTACGTGGACGTGGAACACAAGACATGGGATGAAGTGTTGCCCTACGTCACGTTTGCGCACAACACGGCGATTCAAGAAACTACCGGCATTACACCTTTTCAGCTGGTGCACGGCAGAAAGGTGACGACGATGCTCGACGCCATGCTGCCCCACGACCCGACGGACGACGGCACTGACGACGCCCAGCTGGTCACCCAACGAGCAGAAGAAGTACGCCAGCTAGCCCGTCTTCGAATAAAGGACCAGCAACGTGTGGACGCTGGTCGGTACAAACTTCGTCGCCGCGACGTGGAGTTCCAGCCCGGAGACAGGGTATGGGTCTGGACGCCCATTCGCCGCCGCGGTCTCAGCGAGAAACTGTTAAAACGCTACTTCGGGCCCTACAAGGTCATCCGCCGCCTCGGGGACTTGAACTACGAGGTGCTCCCCGACGGAACCCGACCATCAGGACGCCGCCAGCCACGACCCGAAGTCGTCCACGTAGTTCGACTCAAGCCGTTCTACGCGCGCTAGGATTGCGACACTGCATGTTTATTTCGTTTCACCGTTAACTTTTTTTAGCCATTTCTGTTTTCCTTTCACGTTGCATCGGGACGATGCACTTTTAAAAGGGGGGGGGGGGATAATGCCGCCCGCAGTGCCGAGAAAGCAACGCTCGGTCACCGGCTTCTAGAAGCTTCGCGTTCATTCTTGCACCAGACGTAGCTTTCCACCTGCTTTCTTGTTCTCAAAAGTCCCAGGTCATCCTCGCCCCGAGCGCGCGACGCTCGAGCCTTCTTTGCCGAACTTTCGAGATAGTGACGCACTGTAGATAAGCAGCTAACCGCGACCTTGTCGAGTCAGTCTCGCTCGCGCTCTCTGATTCGCCGCCGAATCGCCGCCTGCTTTTCTGCTGCCTCGACGCTCTTTCGTTACTTATTTTTTGGTTGGCACAAGTTCGCCCATTAAATCTTTATTTTCAGTACAATCTTCGCGTTCTCGTCGCCTTAATTCGTGACAATACGTACACCATCTAAATCTGAGAAACACAAATCAAGCATGTTTCCCTGGCAATCAGGAATACAACTGTGTTGCTTAAATTCGTAACTGATTCAAAGTTAAGTAAGAACGTAGATTTCTGAGCAAGGTAGTAATTATTAGAAGACGTTGTGGCTGTTTCCCAGCTTATTTTGGGGACATTGAAATCACCAAGAACAATAAATTTGAATTTGTCTAGGGCACTAGTTGTACTTTCAATAGCAAGAAGACAGTGGTTTAATTCATCGGGAGAGGTGTCGGGCGGCAAGTAGTATGCGCCAAGCAGAATACGTTCACCAATGACACTTTGCAGTTCTATCCACACTGACTCAGGCGATGTCTCCAGGTCAGGCCGTCTTATGCACGGTAATGGCGCATCAACTGCCATCACAACGCCTCCCCCCGTGTTTTTCTTATTAGAGAATTCGCAATCACGTCGAAATACCGTAAACTTTGGTGGGAAAAAGTCAGAAGAAGAAATATCTGGACAAAGCCAAGTTTCAGTGAGAACAATAATAGAATCAGCAGTAAAAGCGACGTTAGAAAAACATTCGTTAGTCTTTGTGCGAAGACCACGGACGTTCTGGTAATAGATATCTAGGTTATGTATTTTATGGCGGCTTTTCCAGAGGAGGGCAATGATTGGCTGACCGCTTCACAGGTCCGGATCTCTGTAAGCTGGACAGTGAATTCTTTAAAAAGGCTTCCTCCTGGCCAGAGAAGGGGGTCAAACAGTTTCTCGATATCCTGCTCAGCAGCCGTCACGTAGAACGAGGAGTAACCATCGTGACGCGTCTTCAGTCGCGTGCACGCAAGTTCACTCAGGGTGCCACTCTGTTCGATGTGAGCCTGGAGGCTTGCAGCGTCGCAGCTGGGGCAGAGTCGTGTCACAAACACAGCACGTTGTCGCCGTGGTCGAGAGGGAGGTGGTGCCACGGGAATACCGCTGGCTGACGCGCTTCCTTTGAGCAAAGGACGCCTCGTCCTGGGGAGCTTTGGCCTTGTCTCGCGGAAGCCTCCTCCTTCCAGGTTCAACTTGTCCTGATGGCGGGAGTGCATCCTCGAATCCAGAATAGAGGCCACGGAGCGTGCACCTCCAAAGGCAGCAGGTACAGCGGCGCCTGACGCACACGTAGCCTTCGCTACGGGGCGAGTGTTGCCTCTTTTATCTCGCATCAAAGCAACCGGGTCATGGAAGCTGGTTGCTGCAGAGTAGGACGATGGGGGTTGTTTTCCGCCTTGCCTGGGCTCTTGGCGGAAGCTCAACGCCACTTGAATGTTGTGTAGCATGATTGCTTGCTGCTGGCGTCGTGCTTGTGCTCTCGACGGGGCTGCGCGTTCTCATTCCTGAACGCGGCAACTTGATCCGTGAGGAACGAGATTCACTCTAGCGCGTCGAGCAGAAGGGCCCGCAGAGAATCGGCGCCCGCCTTGAGGATGTAGGGAGAGGAGGGAAGTGACCTCTCACCCTTTTCGGGACGAGCGGCGTCGGTGGGTGAGGGCGACGGGAAGAGGTGGGAGAGGGAGGCCACTTCGCGGCGGTCACTGAAGGCCATGGCGACGTGGTTAGGGCTAGCACCACCGCTGTTCTTCTCACAGCTCGCACAGGTGAAAGAGGGCACGCCAGATTGAAGAAACTCGTCGGCAGGCCAACATAGGCACTCGGTATGCGCACGCAGTCTGCATTCAGAACACCGCAGATATTGTTGTCGTCCGTAAAAGCAGCGGGAACAGATCAGGCAGACGTCTTTACTTGGCGCCATCCCGCAGCGAATAATAATAATAATAATAATAATAATAATAATAATAATAATAATAATAATAATAATAATAATAAAGTTTATTACTCCTCTTTGAGACTAGTCAAAATTAATGCAGGTTCGTCCAAGCCATCGAGGGCTTGTGGGACAGAACCTAAGTTGAAGTGACATCGAGTGAAGTACTATTATGAACAGAAAAGTTCAGCATCGCAGTAGCATCAAGAGAAGTATTAGAAAAACAAAAGCTGGACCATCGCATCGGTATCAAGTGAAGAAAAGAACATAAAAAGCTTGAGCGTCGCAGTAGCAGTAAGTGTACAAATGAAAAAAAAATGTCAGCTTTGTCACAGTCTTCAGAAAAGTTCGCGAAGTTTCAGAGGTTGGTCATGCGACACGGAATGTCAAATGTTTTACATACAAACAGTATGTACCCTGGAGCACCAATCAGTATGATCAATTAGCTCTAGTATATACATATCTATCAGTCTTCGGTCCTTTCAAATCACAAAAACTTCACAAAGTTAGAAAAGAGTAAAAAGTAAAAAAAAATATACAATGTGCACCATAAAAATTTAAATAAATGTTGCCAAAGAAAAGCAGGGACGTTTGGTCTTTTAAACACGACAAAAAACCTTTAAACACGACAAAAATAAATTTTATTAAATTACAAAATAATAATAATAATAATAATAATACGAAGAAGAAGAAGAAGAATATTTATTCTGCTTGTTCTTTTATCAGCACGTAAGAGCGGGTCAGTCAAAGCCAGGGTCGGCTTGTGCGACTAGACCTCGTAGTGATGAAACTGAATGTTCTCAGGCGCGAATATGAGACAGCTATACACAATTTAATGTTGTTTCACAGGTTACACACACAACTAAATGAATACTGGGGCTTATATACAACATCAAGTGCAGCCCGACGAATATAGACGTACATGCCTAGTTCTACACATAAATATACACTTAAACATCATTCGAACATATAGTCTGATGCTCGAACAGTTACCTACATGCTAACAATAGCCAGCCTCCTCCCGGTTTTATAGAGATTACAGTCGTGTATAAGTCAAAGGGCTGCTGCCAGCACAATTGTTTTATGCGTTTCTTTAAGACACGCTGAGAGTCGATTTGATCAAGAAAATCTGGTAATTTGTTAAATATGTGAGTAATATAATACGAACGAACACGTTTTCCATAATTGGTGTTTATGCGAGGAATTATAAAGCGTTCACTGTTTCTGATAGAGCGCTGGACATTTCGAGATATTTTAAAATGACCGAGCCAATAATGTCTTACGATGCCACATCTATGAAAAAGGGGTAAAAAACGCGGCAAGCCCAAAGAAGAGAATATATTATCATCCTGGTTTAGATTCGGATTAAATGCAACATTGTTCGGGATGTTTCTCAGAATGGCGTCAATTTTCGTTCTCCAGAGTGTTGAGAAATTGGCAAAGGTAGTAATTCCATAGCGAAGAACTCCGTACGCAGGAGCATTCACGACTGTCCTTCTGACGGAGATTGGGACAAACGTTTTGTATGGTATAACAGACAAGATACACATCGTAGTCTTTTAGCCAGATAATCAAGATGTGTGTCTCAGGAGAGATCGATATCGAACAAAAAGTCAAAGTATTTGACTTTATTGTGGTATGGAATGGGTGTACAGGTGCAAGATACACAAGACGAGGAATGTAATATAAAAGCGATATCAATGCACTGTCGTTTAAGTGGATTGCAGCAACAAATTAACTTTGTTTTTGTACATTCACACTGATTTGATCGGTTTTAAACCAGTCCTTGACTTCCGTAAAATTTATTTGTAGAGTGTTTATTGCACTACGCAGGCAGACAGGAGTGGATAACAGCAATTTGTCATCTGCGTATTGAAGGTGCCGGGAACGCAGTAGTCTCGCGTTTTCATTCCGTTCCTCGTGACACAACGTGGTTTCTCAAATCCGTTCGACTGCCTAAGAATACGAGATGGTACTTGTGGGATCTCGTAGTTGTCGGTCCAAAAATACCGAATAGATACTGTATATTGGTAAAAGAAAAACAAATTTGGCATTACTCGATCGGTGAAGAAGTTCGTGCTGTTTCAGTAACTTGAATTGTACACTACATTTTTTAAAAGACATTTCAAAACACTGTTTACGTTCTCATGCCCGAGCCCTGAACTGTGCGCGAACACTGTCACACCGTACCTTAGCACACTGTACGCCAAGGAAAGATCGAGGATTCTTGTACCGTGGGAACGAACAAAAATTTTAATATTGTATATCAGACAAGCAACATTCCGTAAGACATGACATACGTAGCCTAACTGTTTGTTCCAGGATATGTCGGATTCAAAAATAAGACTTATATACTTCGTGCTGCCTACGCATTGAACAGGAACTTTACTGCCAGACAGGCTATCCACCCCGTGTAAATAGAAAGGCGCATCTATGAAACTATGATTTAGCGGATTACGACGGAACCAGATCAGCTTAGGTTTCACTGGATTGAACTTAACAAGATTAGAGGTGTACCAGTCCACTATTCTTCTGGGATAAGGTTGCAAATTATTGCAGGCACTTTCAAAATTCACACGTGTGGAAATCAGCAAAGTGTTGTCGGCATATTGATAACATTTACAACCCGAAATGACAAAGACAAGATCGTTGACATAAATATTAAACAGAAGCTGCGATAACACAGAGACTTGGGGAACCCCCGCTCGTAGATAATAAACGGAGCTTGTTTGACGACCCACTTGAACTTGTTGCGATCGATTTGATGGAAAATCTGACAGAAGAGCAAAAAAAGTCCCACGAAAGCCGATCTTAAGTCATTTGCGTAGCAAGATACTGTCGCGCGCGCAGCTTCCCGAGTAGGGAGCGCACTCGCGGCCTAACCAAGAAAAAACGAAAAACACTCCCGGCCTAACGTTATTGCGCTTGCCTTCCACGCAGAAAGCCGGGGTTCGATTCCTGGCCGCGGGTGCGCATATTTGTTGACACTAATGTGATGTTCTGGTAAATTCGAGAACCGTGTTGTTGGTTGGAGTTTAGAATGTTCTACGCGCCGAACCTTCTAGGATTGTTCCAGAAACCACCGCGTGTAGAAAAGGGGATCCGTGTGGCAAGCCGGGGTCAGTCTCGCCCCAGCATTCGATTTTGCTGTTACGCCGACTTCGACGCCCGCGACGCTCTGTTGTTATCTTCTCTTTCCTTTTTTTGTTTTGGGCACAAATTCGCCCCAATAAGCATTTTAATTTTCTCAGTTATTCTTTGCTCGTCACCTCATCATTCGTGATAATATTGTGGTTGACGGTGTCAAAGGTCTTTGTCACGTCTAGAAACAGCCCACAAGAAAACATATTGTCATCGAACGCGGACTTCAAACAATTGGCGACGTATCAAGCAACAATTGCGTACCCTTTCCAGGCACGAAACCGTCCTGCGAGGCTGAACTTATGGGGTGGCGGTGCAGAAAACTATTCATCACCACACAGAGTTGCTTTTCCAGCAAGTGTCCCCGTACCGGCAGAATAAATATGGGCGCTAGTTTTCTATTGCGTTTCATTGACCCCCCTGGAAATAAGTGTAACAATAGCCATTTTCAACGCTTCGGGAAGCGAACATGTTTGAATAAAACCGTCAAGAAGAAAAAGCAGTACACGCTTTAACAAATCAAAGTTCCTTTGTAGCAAACCAACGATAATTCCCTCAGCGCCTGGTGATCTGGTCCACGTAATACTGAACCAGGCAGAACGCAAACCCTCTTCATCAATCTCGTAAAGAAAAGCGGACGCACAATTTGGTCCCTTAAAGGTTAATTCCTGCGCGCTCCCACTGAGTGTCTGCTCGGATAAAGCAGCCAGTAAGGTGTTTGTGGTGATTTCGGGGTCAACAAGGTGGGAGCAAGAAAATGAAGAAGAGAGAGAGACAAGAGCGACCAGTTTGCACGAGAAAAGAGACTGAGACGAGAGACGAAGACGAAGTACGAAACGTTCTAGGGACGGACAGGGCAATCATCAAGCTCACGGGGGCTAAGGCTTGCAGCTATACGCAAGGTCTTCACCCTACGTCGAAGGCTTGCAGCTTTACGCAAGACCTCGTTCCGCCAAGACGGCACAACCAAACCCGGACTCCGCCACTGCACCACCAACGAGAAAATGACTATGATGAAGCTCGCCGCATCCTTGAACTGTAAGACTTCCATTAGTATCGTTTCTCTTTTTTCTTTCTTTTTTTTTCTGTACTTATGTCATTCGTGCTTTAATCTTGTACTTTTTGTTTTAATCATTGCATTATCTGTCGAAATCTAAAGTTTATTTTTCTTTCTATCTATCAAACTGGTCTCGATATCCTTTCTCTTCGCGTCGCATACCTGCGAGAGTGAAATAGTCCGCTACAGTGTTACATTTTTCCGTCGACCGCTTAGTATCGTCACCAAAGTACTTAACTACGACATCATCAAGTGAGCGCTGGCAGTGGCACTAGGAGACCGTTTTGAATTTTTTTCAAGTAGATTTTTTCAGCAGAGCGAACAAGGGCATTTGCTTTGTTTCTAGCTGCACGAAAGACTTCGCGAACTTGAGCATATGCAGGTGATCACCTCCAACGCTCCCATAACTTTTCTTTCTCCGCGATTGCAGACAAAATGATTGCACTTAACCGAACGCAATCTGACTTACGTTTTTTCACTACAACTTTGCGCTGTGCCTTTGACATGAAAGAGTCGTGGAGAACAACACATTTTCGGTAGACGACAGAATGCGACACCGTTTTGAGAAACGAGCTCCAATCATAGGACGACGCCAGGGAGTCCATAATTTGTATATCAAACATTTCTAAAATTTGTCGACTATTGTTGGCACATCCCGAAGCCAGCAAAAGCTGGCTGACCACAAAAAAGTGGTCAGCCAGCTTTTGCAAAATTACTGCAGATCTCACCGTTGTGTCCAGAGTCCTAACCAAAATATGGTCGACACATAAGATACGAGCCTTCCGTCCATAAATTTCTTCCCTGTTAGTTAACTAATAGTACTTTCGATACCAGCACAGGCAAGTCTGTTCAGGTAGTCGCAAACCTCAGACTTAACATCTCTCAGCAAATCTATGTTTATGTCCCACACGATCAAAAGTAACTCCCGACTGTAACTCGCAGCTAGGATCTCCGAGAGCCCTTGAAGAAACTGTCTGACGCTTTTGGACGGGGGCCAATAACAGGCCAAGAGGGAGAGTAATGACAGGAGCTCTCAATTTAAAAAAGATACATTCTACGTAATTGAAAGATACTTCCTGTCTTGAAATGAGCCATTTCCTTTTTACATGAACTACGAGCCCCCCTCCACTGGAATACTGTCTAGAAAACCAAAAAGAATTGTACCCAGGCAACTGACAAGTATCCCACAGTGCTTCTAAAACGTTTGAATCAGAAACATCAAACACGTCTGTACGAGACGAAACTTCATTTTCGAAAAATTTAAACTGTTCCCAGTACTTACTCTGACTTCTACTATTAACGTGAACAACAGAAAAGGATTGAACAGGTGTAACGAGTAACTCCTCAAACTCTTTGAAGTCCTTACATCTATTAAAGGTTACTGCCATGGTCTAGCGTAGTTTTTCCAGATCTTGAACATTGTTGACACGGACAATGTTCATTTTTTCCGCTTTTTGGGGTTGATTTTTCCCGATTTAACCCAAACAAACTTTTGATCCCATTACCTTTCCTCTCGCCTTCCAGAACAGTTCCCTGCAAACTCAGGACTGGTGGTCATTAAAAATGCACTTGAGTGTGCATTTGATTTTTGCAGTTTCCGCAGGCGACTACGGTAGCTCATCCAGCTTTCTCTCACGTCGCACAGCGCAAACGTAACCAGAATTGGGGTAGCGGTACCCCTCTTTTTGTCGGAAGACGAGAGTTCATTGAGATTACTTTGCTGGGGGACTGGTACTTGAAGTTTTGCAGCAATGTTAATGAGCAAAAGAAAAAATAACAGATCCTCGTTCTGGGCGTATTGTACGCCGTGAATTTCCAAAGTCGACATATTCACAAATATCTGCCTGTCGCTTAGATCACGCTGAAGTTGCCTAATGGTGTGCGACTTGAAGTTCTTCCAAAGCAGGCTTAAGAAACAGTAGACTATCGACCTTGGCCGGGAGTGGGAGCAATTTATCTACACTGGTCTTCATAGAAAGCAACGTGTCAATATTGTGGCTTACCTCGTCCAGAGTTGCCGAGCAGCAAGTCGGAAGCTGTGAGTCTTCCACACTGCTGGCGAGACTAAAACAAGAGTCTTTACGGCGGCATGTATTGCACTCCCAATTCTCACGTTTTGTTGCGCCCATGAATTTAAAAGTACTGTCTGAAATTCCCGCACAAAATCCCAGATGGTAACATTTATGACATTCGACACATGTTATGTATTTTCGATCAGAGAAAACGGCCTCTAACCACACTAGGCAGTCCATAGTGACCCGTGGGCGGCAGAAATACGGCGGAAACGAAGAATTTGCCAACAGCACAAAACGATTCCAAACTGGAGGCAGCGCACGCCGAGCTCACTATTCTAAAAAAAGCTGTGCAATGATGCCGAAAGCCGCTCTTGAAGATTGAACTTATTTTTTGGCCTACCAAATAAAGATAATAAAACATGGGCAGAATCCGAGACCATTACTGCGAAAGTTTGCGCCCCAAAAAAATAATATTATTCTTGATCAAGCAACACTTGAAAGAGTTCATTGCATTGGCGCGTACGAGGAAAATAAGAGAGGGCCAATTCTAGTCAAGTTTTGTTTTTTTCAAGCTGAAAGAATTAATACGGTCTTCCAGTTCCAAGCTTAAAGTAGACGAGGATTTTCGTAGACGTGTCCAGTTGGCGAGGAAAAAGCTAGTCGAATTTGCAAAAACCCAAAACTGTCGTTTCAAGTTGAAAATTGACAGACTGCACATGAATGACAAATGTTTTATGTTTCACCATGAAGCAGAAGGCGTCCGTGAGGTCGACATCCAAGAGCGATTGGACCTTGCGGAACTTCCCTGAGCATTTCATCCGGCACCTGGCCTAAAAACGATTAAGGCACCGAGTTACCCCGTAAAACCTTGTAGGCTATCTGGATACCTCAGTTCTCCTGGTAGGCCTAAAACCAAGATAAATAACACTGAGAATTTTAACGATGGAAGAGCTAAGGTTATCAACTGCCGAAGAATTAAAAATAAGCTTGACGAATTTGTGGGCTTACTTGAAACTGTTAAGCCCGCGAATGTATTAGGCACTGAGTCTTGGTTGGATGATATTGTACGTTCGGGCGAAAATGTTCCAGTTAATTCTACAGTATATAGAAAAGATAGAAACCTATATGGCGGAGGTGTCTTTATTCTTGTAGATAAAAGTATACAAAGCACGTGGTCTAAATACAAAATCTTGGTATAGAAACAGTGTGGCGACAGATGTGTCTTAATGGAAAGTTCAGTAGGTGTCGTTTACCATCCCCCAGGTGGGGACAGCGAATATTTCAAAAAACTAACTGATAATATCCTCGCAACCTCCCGGGAGCATGTTCTTTTAGGAGAGAATATCAACCTCCCTGACTTTATTTGGGAGGACGGCAAAGCCGTCGGCTCGGGAAACACGCTTTGTTTAAAAGTAATGATATTGTAGAAATGTTCGAACTAGCGCAGCACGTTACGGAGAGAACGCGATTTTCTAACATTTTAGATTTGTTACTTTGTAACTTGCCGGGTGCCATTGATAATGTTTGTGAGATTCCTGGTATTTCGGACTATAAGACTGTGACAGCGACATTGGTTCATTTACGGTTACCGGAAACAAAATTCCAAGGTAGGAAAGTGTTTTATTATAATAAGGGAAATTATGACAATATAAAAGATGAATTGGCACGTTTCTTTCCGTATTTCTTAGAGCTGGCATATAATATAAGCATTGATAACCTCTGTAAAATCTCGAAATCTAATGTTCACGCCCTTGTCAACAAACACAATCTATCTGGGACTGAATCTTCTAAACAAAAAAGAAGCCTTGGATGACAAAAGAGGTGAGGCAGATGATCAAAAGGAAACGAAGAACATACTATCGGTATTTTGTCAGGAAGGACAAGTGATGAGGCGGCGAATAACTGAAGAAACTAAACGTTTAATGGGGCGAACTTGTGCCCAAAAATAAAGAAGGAAACAGAAGATAACAATAGAGCGTCGCGGGCGTCGAAGTCGGCGTAAGCACAGAGTCGAACGCTGGGGCGAGACTGAGTCCGGTTGGTTACGCGGAGCCCCTTTTGTGCACGCGTGGGCTTCTGGAACATTCGGCCTGGAACATTTGGCGCGCAGAACATTCTAACCTAGAACGAGCAACACGGTTCTCGAAATTACCAGAAATCTAAATGGGAAGAATAAATAAAAGACGTGACGCTGCCAGGGATCGAACCCTGGGCTTTCTGCGTGGAAGGCACGCGCGATAACCGTTAGCCCACGAGCGCGCTGCCTACTTAGTCAGCTGCGCTCGCGGCATTATTCCCCCCTTTAAAAAAGTGCATCGTCCCGATGCACCACAAAGGTAAAACACAAATACACAACAAAAAGATAGCAGAGTCGCGAGCCACACTTCACAGTTCCCAGTTCACTCTTTGACGAGAGTCCAAAGTTCTATTGTTCGTAATACGGCTTGAGCCGGACGACGTGCACTACCTCGGGTCGTGGCTGGCGTCTTGCAGATGGGCGCGTTCCGTCGGGTAGAACTTCGTAGTTCAGATTGCCGAGGCGTCGGATGATTTTGTACGGTTCGAAATAGCGCTTGAGAAGATTCTCGCTGAGACCGCGGCGCCGAATCGGTGTCCACACCCATACCCGGTCCCCGGGTTGGAAATGGACGTCCCTGCGACGAAGGTTATACCGGCGTGCGTCGACTCGCTGTTGGTTTTGAATCTTGATTCTTGCCAGTTGACGAGCTTCCTCCGCGCGTTGAGAGATCAGTTGAGCGTCGTCGTTGCCATCGTCGGTTGGCACGTGAGACAGCATGGCGTCCAGCATTGTCGTAACCGTCCGGCCATGCACCAGTTGGAACGGCGTCATTCCTGTGGTTTCTTGTACCGCTGTGTTGTACGCAAATGTAACGTAAGGCAACACCTCGTCCCACGTCTTATGCTCCACGTCGACGTACATGGAGATCATGTCGGCGATGGTCTTATTGAGCCGCTCTGTTAGCCCGTTGGTCTGCGGGTGATAAGCGGTGGTTCGTCGATGGCTGGTGTGACTGAGCCGAAGTACCTCTTGAGTCAGCTGTGCCAGGAAAGATGATCCTCGATCTGTGATCAGCACTTCAGGTGCGCCGTGTCGAAGGAGAATGGACTCGACGAAAAACTTGGCGACTTCCACCGCTGTTCCCGATGGAAGGGCTTTCGTCTCGGCGTATCGTCTAAGATAATCGGTCGCGACGATAATCCACTGGTTCCCTTGCGTCGATGTTGGGAACGGCCCGAGCAAATCCATTCCGACCTGCTGGAAGGGCGTAGTCGGGGCAGATATCGGCTGCAAGAGTCCTGCTGGCTTTGTCGGAGGCTTCTTACGTCGTTGGCACTCATGACACGACCGTGTGTACAGATGGACGGTTTTCGGGAGTCTTGGCCAGTAGTACTTGTCACGAATCCGGGCGAGCGTCCTGCTGTAGCCAAGGTGTCCAGCCGTCGGGTCGTTGTGGCATGCTTGAAAGATTGCTTCTCGCAGGCTGGCAGGCACAACCAGCAGCCAGGCAGGGTTGCTGGTTCCGAAGTTCTTCTTGAAGAGCACACCTCCCCGCAGAACGAAGCTTGACAAGTCTCGGGCCAGGACTTGCGGAACGGAACTTCCTTGACCTTCGAGGTGGTCGATCATGGCGCGAAGCTCCGGGTCGTCTCGTTGAAGTGCTCCCATGTCGGTATCTGTAACTGCTCCGAGAAAACGAGCGTCATCGTCGTCGTCAGTGCTGTCAGGTGGAGATTCGACTGGGCCCTAGACAAGCAGTCAGCGTCATTATGCATACGGCCAGACTTGTGCACAATGTTTACGTCGAATTCTTGCAGTCGCAGACTCCAGCGAGCAAGGCGTCCTGACGGGTCCTTGAGGTTTGCGAGCCAGCAGAGGGCGTGGTGGTCTGTGACCACGCGGAACGGGATACCGTACAAGTACGGACGGAACTTGGTTATCGATCAGATGACAGCAAGGCATTCTTTGTCGGTCGTTGAATAATTTTGTTCTGCCTTAGACAGCGCCCGGCTTGCGTAAGCAATTACTCTCTCTGCCCCTTCTTGTCGCTGAACGAGCACCGCACCGAGACTGGTATTGCTGGCGTCCGTGTGTATTTCTGTCTCCGCCGACTGATCAAAATGTCCGAGGATAGGGGGCGACTGCAGCCTTCGCTTGAGTTCGTTGAACGCTTGTTCTTGCTCTTCTCCCCACTCGAACTGCACGTCGTCCTTCGTCAGATTCGTCAGTGGTGAAGAAATCTGTGCAAAGTCACGCACGAAAAGTCTGTAGTAGGCGCACAGCCCAAGGAATCTACGGACGGCCTTCTTGTCCGATGGCTTGGGGAATTCGGCGACAGCGGACGTCTTTGCAGGATCAGGGCTTACACCCTGAGCACTCACGACGTGGCCCAAGAATTTCAGCTCTCCATAGGCGAACCGGCACTTTGAAGGCTTGAGTGTCAGCCCAGCAGATTTGAAGGCCCGTAGCTCGGCTCGCAGTCCTCTGAGGTGCTCGTCGAATTCGGTTGCGAACACGACAACGCCGTCGAGGTAGACGAGACAGCTCTGCCATTTCAAGCCGGAAAGGACGGTGTCCATAACACGCTGGAAGGTTGCCGGCGCTGTGCACAGCCCGAACGGCATCACTTTAAATCCGTACAGTCCGTCCGGTGTGACGAAGGCCGTCTTCTCACGATCTCGTTCGTCGACCTCAATCTGCCAGTACCCGCTCTTCAAGTCCATCGACGAAAAGTATCGGGCGTGGCGCAGCCGGTCCAGGGTGTCGTCGATGCGGGGCAGCGGATATACGTCCTTCTTTGTTACTGCATTCAGCCGGCGGTAGTCCACGCAGAACCTCAGGGTTCCGTCTTTTTTCTTCACTAGGACAACTGGGGAAGCCCACGGACTGTTTGAGGGCTGGACAATGTCGTCATCAAGCATTTCCTGAACTTGATTCTGGATAACTTCCCTTTCTTTCACGGAGACTCGGTACGGTGGCCGATGCACAGGGAGAGCGTCGTCATCAGTGATTATTCGATGTTTCGCAACCGTCGTTTGGCGCACCTTCGACGACGTGGAGAAGCACTCACTGAACTCGGCGAGAAGGTCACTGAGTTGCCGTCGTTGTGGGGCTGGGAGGGACGGGTCGACGTCGAGCTCTGACGGCGTGGTTCTCTTGTGCTGCGCCGGAGAAGCGTCTTCTGAGATCACGGCGATCGCGGCTGAGTCCGGAATTTCCTCGACGAAGCCCACAGCTGTACCCTTTGTAAGGTGCTGCGACTCTTGCCGGAAGTTGGTGACAAGGGCTACGGTACACCCGTCCTGGATATCGATTACGCGTCTCGCAATGCCAATCCCTCGTGCAACGAGAAGTTGGACTCTTCCTTTCCAACAGTGCTACACCGCAGGTTT
>JABSTQ010008448.1:0-53652 GCA_013358835.2 Ixodes persulcatus | reverse complement strand
AATCCGGAAACACGAGCGCGTGCTTTTTTTGTTTTTAAAGGAAATCATTTTGTGTTGTCCTTCCGCCATTCCGCCCCTCTACCATTTCTCCACGGCCCGGTAGCCTCCTATCCTTTTTTTCCGTTGCGGTTTGTTGTAGTTTCACGAAAGGTCGCCCCGCGTATTGTTCGCGCTGGCTGAAGAGTTTGGCGTAGCGTCTTGCCTTTTTATGGCGGCCGCGCTAAACCTGTCCGCTCTAAAGGGAAACGGAGATGAAAAAAGAAAGCGCGCGAGGGGTTCTTTCTGGAAGCGCTAACCAATGCCTCTGAGGTAAAATCCGGAAACACGAGCGCGTGCCTTTTTTGTTTTTAAAGGAAATCATTTCGTGTTGTCCCTCCTCCATTCCGCCCCACTACCATTTCTCCACGAGCCGGTAGCCTCCTATCCTTTTTGTTCGTTGCGGTTTGTTGTAGATTCACGAAAGGTCGCCCCGCGTGTTGTTGGCACTGGCTGAAGAGTTTGGCTAAGCTGCTTGCCTTTTTATGGCGTCGCGCTAAACCTGACCGCTCTAAAGGGAAACGGAGATGAAAAAAGATGGAGCGAGAGGGGTTCTTTCTGGCAGCGCTTACCAATGCCCAAGAGGTGAAATCCGGAAACACGAGCGCGTGCCTTTTTTGTTTTTAAAGGAAATAATTTCGTGTTGTCCCTCCTCCATTTCGCACCTCTACCATTTCTCCACGAGCCGGTAGCCTCCTTTCCTTTTTGTTCGTTGCGCTTTGTTGCAGATTCACGAAAGGTCGCCCCGCGTATTGTTGGCACTGGCTGAAGAGTTTGGCGTAGCTCCTTGCCTTTTTATGGCGGCCGCGCTAAACCTGACCGCTCTAAAGGGAAACGGAGATGAAAAAAGAGGGCGCGAGAGGGGTTCTTTCTGGCAGTGCTTACCAATGCCCAAGAGGTGAAATCCGGAAACACTAGCGCGTGCCTTTTTATGTTTTTAAAGGAAACCATTTTGTGTTGTCCCTCCTCCATTCCGCCCCACTACCATTTCTCCACGAGCCGGTAGCCTCCTACCCTTTTTTCCGTTGCGGTTTGTTGTAGTTTCACGAAAGGTCGCCCCGCGTATTGTTGGCGCTGGCTGAAGAGTTTGGCGTAGCTCCTTGCCTTTTTATGGCGGCCGCGCTAAACCTGACCGCTCTAAAGGGAAACGGAGATGAAGAAAGAGGGCGCGCGAGGGGTTCTTTCTGGCAGCGCTAACCAATGCCCAAGAGGTGAAATCCGGAAACACAAGCGCGTGCCTTTTTGTTTTTAAATGAAAAGATTTTGTGTTGTCCCTCCTCCATTCCGCCCCACTACCATTTCTCCACGAGCCGGTTGCCTCCTATCCTTTTTGTTCGTTGCGGTTTGTTGTAGATTCACGAAAGGTCGCCCCGCGTATTGTTGGGGCTGGCTGAAGAGTTTGGCGTAGCTCCTTGCCTTTTTATGGCGGCCGCGCTAAACCTGACCGCTCTAAAGGGAAACGGAGATGAAAAAAGAGGGCGCGAGAGGGGTTCTTTCTGGCAGCGCTAACCAATGCCCAAGAGGTGAAATCCGGAAACACAAGCGCGTGCCTTTTTGTTTTTAAAGGAAATGATTTTGTGTTGTCCCTCCTCCATTCCGCCCCACTACCATTTCTCCACGAGCCGGTAGCCTCCTATCCTTTTTGTTCGTTGCGGTTTGTTGTGATTCACGAAAGGTCGCCCGCGTATTGTTGGGGCTGGCTGAAGAGTTTGGCGTAGCTCCTTGCCTTTTTATGGCGGCCGCGCTAAACCTGACCGCTCTAAAGGGAAACGGAGATGAAAAAAGAGGGCGCGAGAGGGGTTCTTTCTGGCAGCGCTAACCAATGCCCAAGAGGTGAAATCCGGAAACACAAGCGCGTGCCTTTTTGTTTTTAAAGGAAATGATTTTGTGTTGTCCCTCCTCCATTCCGCCCCACTACCATTTCTCCACGAGCCGGTTGCCTCCTATCCTTTTTGTTCGTTGCGGTTTGTTGTAGATTCACGAAAGGTCGCCCCGCGTATTGTTGGGGCTGGCTGAAGAGTTTGGCGTAGCTCCTTGCCTTTTTATGGCGGCCGCGCTAAACCTGACCGATCTAAAGGGAAACGGAGATGAAGAAAGAGGGCGCGCGAGGGGTTCTTTCTGGCAGCGCTAACCAATGCCCAAGAGGTGAAATCCGGAAACACAAGCGCGTGCCTTTTTGTTTTTAAAGGAAATGATTTTGTGTTGTCCCTCCTCCATTCCGCCCCACTACCATTTCTCCACGAGCCGGTTGCCTCCTATCCTTTTTGTTCGTTGCGGTTTGTTGTTGATTCACGAAAGGTCGCCCCGCGTATTGTTGGGGCTGGCTGAAGAGTTTGGCGTAGCTCCTTGCCTTTTTATGGCGGCCGCGCTAAACCTGACCGCTCTAAAGGGAAACGGAGATGAAGAAAGAGGGCGCGCGAGGGGTTCTTTCTGGCAGCGCTAACCAATGCCCAAGAGGTGAAATCCGGAAACACAAGCGCGTGCCTTTTTGTTTTTAAATGAAAAGATTTTGTGTTGTCCCTCCTCCATTCCGCCCCACTACCATTTCTCCACGAGCCGGTTGCCTCCTATCCTTTTTGTTCGTTGCGGTTTGTTGTAGATTCACGAAAGGTCGCCCCGCGTATTGTTGGGGCTGGCTGAAGAGTTTGGCGTAGCTCCTTGCCTTTTTATGGCGGCCGCGCTAAACCTGACCGCTCTAAAGGGAAACGGAGATGAAAAAAGAGGGCGCGAGAGGGGTTCTTTCTGGCAGCGCTAACCAATGCCCAAGAGGTGAAATCCGGAAACACAAGCGCGTGCCTTTTTGTTTTTAAAGGAAATGATTTTGTGTTGTCCCTCCTCCATTCCGCCCCACTACCATTTCTCCACGAGCCGGTAGCCTCCTATCCTTTTTGTTCGTTGCGGTTTGTTGTTGATTCACGAAAGGTCGCCCCGCGTATTGTTGGGGCTGGCTGAAGAGTTTGGCGTAGCTCCTTGCCTTTTTATGGCGGCCGCGCTAAACCTGACCGCTCTAAAGGGAAACGGAGATGAAAAAAGAGGGCGCGAGAGGGGTTCTTTCTGGCAGCGCTAACCAATGCCCAAGAGGTGAAATCCGGAAACACAAGCGCGTGCCTTTTTGTTTTTAAAGGAAATGATTTTGTGTTGTCCCTCCTCCATTCCGCCCCACTACCATTTCTCCACGAGCCGGTAGCCTCCTATCCTTTTTGTTCGTTGCGGTTTGTTGTTGATTCACGAAAGGTCGCCCCGCGTATTGTTGGGGCTGGCTGAAGAGTTTGGCGTAGCTCCTTGCCTTTTTATGGCGGCCGCGCTAAACCTGACCGCTCTAAAGGGAAACGGAGATGAAAAAAGAGGGCGCGAGAGGGGTTCTTTCTGGCAGCGCTAACCAATGCCCAAGAGGTGAAATCCGGAAACACAAGCGCGTGCCTTTTTGTTTTTAAAGGAAATGATTTTGTGTTGTCCCTCCTCCATTCCGCCCCTCTACCATTTCTCCCCGAGCCGGTAGCCTCCTTTCCTTTTTGTCCGTTGCGGTTTGTTGTAGTTTCACGAAAGGTCGCCCCGCGTATTGTTGGCGCTGGCTGAAGAGTTTGGCGTAGCTCCTTGCCTTTTTCTTCCGGCCGCGCTAGACTGAACGGGATTTCAAGAATAAACGAGGTTATGTCACCACTCGAGCAAAACGCATGTGCTTAGGAAGGCACACTATGGGAGGCGAGCCGTGGGGGAGAGGCATACTGCTCTTGCACGCAGGGTCTATACGCAGTTCCGTTGCTTACCCAATCTAGGAAATTTAGAAACATGTGACGACACGACTCAAACCACTACGTCACTCTTCTAAGCGTCATTGTGGGCAGGGCTTTCGGCGCCTTTTATGCGTTCATTTTTTACATCGGACGTAAAACGTGAATCTTGATCCAAAATAAATCTAAAAATAATAAATGTTCGCAATTTAGTTTAATTCGTCGCTCTTCTGGGGTTTTGTTTCGGTACCCCCAAGTCCTCGGGGCTTACACTCGCGAGAGATTACCGCGTTGCAGAATTTATATGTTCAAATGCGAAGAATCGCTATATCACGAATTCCGCCGGATTGGGGACTGACTTCTAATAGGCTACTTTATATATGCATGCGCGCTACGCTGCGCGCGTTGAAATATGATACCTGTTTGATCCTGAAGAATTATGCCATGGTTTAGGTTTCAATTGTCTCGTTTAAAAAGTAGTGCATGTAAGTTCTGCATTTGAAGGCAAATTCAACGCTCGCTTGCATTGCACCCATTCATCTTCATGAGAAAACCCGTTGAAGCACGGACCTCCAGCGGCCATAAAAACCTTTCAAGACTTAGCGAGGAGTAGGAGTACGGCCGGCCGCGTCCAATACATTTCTGGCAGCCTGGCTACCGCTCTAGAGTTCATCGAGACCCTCCCGGCTCACGGTATATGCAAGACACCTAGAACATTGTGGAGACAATGCAACAGGTTGACATGTACTGTGTGCTTTTTATTCGAAGTGCATTTCTACACGTATGTGTACCGATGCAGTGTCTCTGGCACGTCGGGTGTACAAAAAGCGTGTCCAAGCATATATCCTCATTGGTACGCACCGGCTAGAGTATTATACATTTAAATGAAGTCACACATTCAAGAATGCAACCACTGTATTTGGTCTTAATGAGATGTTGTGAAGAAACGTTGGCAAAGAAAATCGAAACTAAGTATCTAAAGTACTCCCAAAATGCTTTGCGTGGCACTAGGTCGCTTGGATCGCTTCAATTTTGCAAGAGGTATAATGTAATGCGCATGTTAAAGCGGAGGGGCAACGACATTCGGTTTTTTTTTCACTTTGCACGAACTTTTTGACACTAATTAGTAATAAGAATAATAGTTTATTTACCGTGCGATCATAGTGGGAGCTGAAGATAAAAAGCTGCCAGAGCAGCTGTGTGGTCCTCAACCCCCTCAAATGCAAAGCAGGGATATGAAAAATAAAATAAAAAGATCACAAGAATATATACATTCATACAAAATACTTTCATCGCTGTAGCGAAAAAAAAAAAAAACTTACAACTGTGACACTACAACAAATTGTTTGGAAAGCTGAAGAAACACTCGAGTATACTCGCAAGAAACGCCACTGACGAAGAAACGTGTCTGTTGCGGTGCAATTTCAAATACAACAGTCAGATTTTCCTTTAAATCACTCCTACACAAAGACCCGATAACGTATCGTGGAGGTCGCAGCGTCGAAATATCCCCTCCCCCCTTTCCCGTGACAATGTCTGAATGCTGCCCGTAGATTTGACTCGAGAATCGCATGAGCGCTGCATGTTAGCTCATGATAATCAATCACTCGACAAGACTGGAGAACGTAGGGTCCTAGGAGTCATCTCCAAGACATTGGGAAACTGAATGGCCTTTGTACAGACCCATCACGGCTCAATGAGGCGCAACCTGAATCAAGTACGCCCGAGACACCACAACTCTGCTCAATCGAAGTCACGTGAGGAGTGGCCTCTGGACACTAGCTTGTTCGACAGTGAACCAGCGAGGGAGCAAGACGCTGGTTCAGAAACTATGGGAACTCGGCAACTGCTAGGAGAACCGCGAGGACGCCCCTCTCGAGTACGCAGAAAACCAACCCGGATGGACCTTAAGCTTGTGTGTGGGGGGGGGGGGGGGGGGTGCTAGTATTTTCGGGGCCTTTTCCCGCGAAAAAGAGCTGCAGCTTTGCTGTGTACCCCGCCATCTTGTAGCACGACGCAGTCCGTCTTTCGCAGTAATTTTGTAATTAACAGTTCAGTAAGTTCCCTTTCGCCATCCTCGATATAACAACGAGTGAAGTTGTTGCGTATTCTGCAACTAGTTTCTGGTCTATTTTATCATCTCTGTCGAGGCTAACAGCTGCTGGATTGTCAAATTTTATACGCCTTTGATGACTGACACAAGGTTCTCACCAGAACACTGTAGTGGTTTACGTGACAGCACGTCAGCAGTGTGCATGTCCTTACCCGGTATATGCAAGATTGTGAAATTGTACTCAATTACATGCATGCAAAAACGCTTCAGTCTCAGTGTCATTTCGTCAATCTGCTTCGTCGAGAATAATGTCTTATGATCGGTCACTAGATGGAAACTTAAAATGAGCACGAACATTCCGATATGTTCGCATGCCCATGTTGCTGCGTGTGCTTCTTTTTCAACCTGAGCATACATTTTCTTTGTGGACGATAGCGCTCTGGATGCGGATGCAACTAAGTGGAATTTCCCTTCATTGTCTGTTTGGAGGAAGACGGTACCTAAGCCATAGAATGGCACACATGCTGCTATTTTCAGTGGCGGCCGAGGATCGTAGCAGCAGAGAACAGGAGTTCTCGTAAAGTCTCCCTTGATCTCCTTGAACGCCCTCCGTTGAGGTCGGTGCCAACCAGGACTGGGCAGACATACCCCAAAAAGTATTCAAAAATACAAATACTGATATACATATGTTTAAGGCCCAAAATAAAGATACTAAGACACATTTTTCTTTCATGTAAAGGGATATCCCTGAGATACTTCTGGAAAAAACGCGGGAAAAGTATTTAAAGGTACAGATACAGATAATTAGAGAAACACATTTGTTCCCGAACGGTGCTGCGTAGGGAGGGCCTAGTTCGTGGCAAATACTAAGGACAATTTATGCCTGTGCCGTTTTTTGTGTCGTTTTATGCACTTCCCCTTGCCTCAAACTAATGGCTTGAAAACATGTCATGCCCAGTGAGCTACATAGTTGCTGCACAGTAAAGACTGCGTGTCATTCTAAACAAAAGATGTTTGCACAAAATGAACCCTATTTTGCCGTGAGGTTGCATCTCAAACTGCCACCTTATATGCTTTTCAGTAACCCATAGTTCCCGGAGATTCAAAATCACAGCCGTATTCCTTTTCTTCACTCAACTCCTTTTCAGCGTTAGCCATGCTATAGAGGAAAGTGCGGAAGCTTTTGTGAGAGGAGCTTATTTTGTTATTCTCGCAAGTAAACACGAGTAAACCACAGGATTATTTCATGGTGCTTATTGCGACGGATTGCAAATTAGGACGGGTTGATGTTAATAAATATTTAAGATCCTTGCACTTAACACATGTTTGTATCAATTAAATTTATATTAAAAACGGCAACAACAGTAAAACGATACCTAAGTCGGGCAAAGAATCGCGATACCAGCGATACACTGTAAATGTATTTCACCACTGAGATACAAATACTTTTATGAAAGGAACCTTGATAAAGAGATACAGATACTGGAAAGTGTGTCTGAGATACTGTCATGAAACATTTGTATCGCGATGCTGCCCAGCCCTGGTGCTAGCACCTACTTTTTCTTTGAGTGGTTCTGACGTTTGAGCAACACCTGAAAAAAATGGCCAACTGTTTAACAACAACAATACAACAACAAACTACAGCAAGACAACAATAACGAGAACATAAAGATATTCATTTGTGTTTCCGCGTCTCGGCCGTGGAGTCCTGACACTAAGCGGTTAAGCTCCTAACGTGATCCAACGTTTCCAATCGGTTGGGTTGCAAACGTCCTACCTCTCGGGTAGCTCAATTTCGAACGGGTTGAAGGAATTAGCGGCATTTTGCCGCTGCGTTGCAGTAATCTTTGTTTGGATTTGGTAGCAGCTTCGTTTTTGCTAGAGACGCCGAAACTTGGCTGAACGATCAGTGGCTGACTGCTTGTTGTGACGGCTTAAACCGGAGCTAGTTGGTTCATGCTTTTAAAGTGCTAGCTGAACATTTAAGGACATATACACAGAGACGAACGAAAAAAGCCGACACACCGCTGGACTAGCAACTCTATAAATGAAATTTGTTTTCTCTTTAGTCTACGGAATGCGCTAAACAGATTCTTCCTCTTTGTCTATATCTAAATTGTCGTCTTCCACACTTGCACTTCTTTCATGTGCTCGTCAAGTGTGCGGCTTTTCGAAGGTATACCGGTTCGTTGTGGTGCAGCGCGATTGACGGTGCACTCAAGCAATGATCCCCCTTCGCGTCAATAGCAAGGGCCTCGAGAATTTCTCGAGAACCCTTGTGCGATTTTTGTCTGATATCAACATTTGCAAGGTTTGGTGCAAATATGCACACCCGACAATGGGCCGCGAGGTGCCCTGCTGCTGTGATGGCCTTCACTGATGCTGCGTGCTCTCTTGTTCTGTCATTAATGCACCTTCCCGTTTGACCAATGTAGCATATGCCACAAGAAAAAGGAATCTGGTACACGACTTCTTTTGTGCGCTCGGTGTATCTGGTCTTGTGAGATGTGCTGCAACCTGCCTCTTCGTTGTTGTCCTCCCTTTTCACCTTCCGGCACATGGAGTATGCCTTATTAGGGGCAGAGCATATGACCTGTACGCCCTTTCGGCCAGCAATCTTTTTAATTCGATGTGTGAGCCCGTGGATATAAGGAGCGACCACATAAGGTGTTCGAGGCTTGTTTGTTGTATGTTTTTCATTTCCTTCAGGTTGGCGCTTGATCTTCGCACACATGTTTTCACAAATCGAAACAAAGAGTGTCCTAGCGTAGAAAGCATCTTGGAGCCTGGAGATTTGCGTCGCAAAACTCCGCTGCATCTGATGCTAACAAGACCCCTTAAGGGCGGAATTCATCGCTGTGGTCGCAACTGCTCTTTTCAAATTTTTTTAATGTTCGGAGCTAAAAGGAAGAAACCCTTTGCAGAACCTTGCCTGATATCTCAAGCACACATGTCTTTTCCTTAACTGTAAGAAGAGATCCACGAATTGTATGCAGTTGTTAACGAGGAGTTCATGGGTGAAGGTAACTTTGGCGCAGCTTTGATTTAAACACGTCATGACTGGTTCTTTACATCCGTTGGTTGCTTCATTGACCTCAGTGTTGCACAAGATTAGAAAATCATCCACATACCTAAAAATGTCCTCTACTCGGGGATCTCTTAAGTTGTCTTGGATAACAGAGCCGCATGCTGCGAGTTAGATATCACAGAGGTATTAAGCTACCCGGGATCCTATGCAGATACCGCTTCGTTTTGCGAACTACTTATTTTGATGTACTACTGCCATCGCCTTCAGGTAGATGCTTAGAGGCTCTAATAAGCCATTTAAGTTGATGACGGCCGCGTTTTGAAATAATAGAGTGCCCCGCTCCTTGATGGTGTTTCGGAGTATCTTCAGTAAGCTTGTATGAGGGATTGAATAATTCATATCTTCAATGTCAATTGAAAACCCAGAACTAATGTGGCATCTTTCCTTTTATTGAAAAAATACTTCCAGAGTGGAGGATGTTGAATAGGTCCTGTGGTTGAACATTCGGCACGGGCTCACCCATCGACTATAAAGTTTGCTGGCCGACACGGAGTACAGGGGATAGGCTCTGCGCCCAATAAGGCATACTCCAAGTGCCGGAAGTTGAACAGGGAGGACAACAACGAAGAAACATGTTGAAGCACATCTCACAAGACCAGATACACCGAATGCACAAAAGAAATTGTAAACCATATTCCTTTGCCATGTGGCCAATGCTACATTGGACGAGCAGGAAGGTGCATTGATAACAGAACGCGAGAACACGCAGTGTCGGTGAAGGCCATCGCACCAGCAGGACACCTTGCGGCCCATTGTCGGGTGTGCACATGTGCGCCAAACCATGCCAACATTGACATCCTGGCGAAAAATTGAGCCAGGGTTCCCGGAGCCATTCTCGAGGCCCTTGCTATTGACGCGAAGGGAGATCATTGCGTGAGTGCACCGTGAATCGCGCTGCACCACAAGAAACTGGTATACCTGCGAAGAGCCGCACACTTGACAGGCTCATGGAAGAAGAAGAGTGGAAGACGAAGGTTCAGATATTGAAAAAAAGGAAGAAGCCGTTTCGCGCCATATGTTGACTAAAGAGAAAAATTACATTAAAATAGCTGCGGTGTGTCTGCTTGTTTTGTTCGTCTCTGTGTGTGTGTCCTTCAACGTTTAGCTGGCACTTTAACAAGACTGCTTGTTGCTTGCGAAATCCCGCAGTTCGCGAAGAGACATGTACCTCAGATCGCTCCTCAGACCGCCCCTGCCACCATGCCATGTTTACGATCAAAAATTAAGGAGCTCAAAGGTTTAAGCAAGAATCTATCAGACCGTTCCGTTGGTTCAAGTTACCAGTACGTGTGTCTCCCGCTTGCCTCACGTATCCCGTGCGCTGCCGATCGCCCCCTTTAGAGTTCCTGTATAGGCTCGCTACGGGAGCCCGAGTTGCGGGTCTGTCTTTCTACGTGCCGCCGCGCCGCTATTCCCCGAAATGCGATGACGAGAGAAGCCGGATTAAATACCGTGCTGGAAAGGAGACGTTGCACGCGCCCTGGCATATGTTCGCCTGCTTTTGAGCGGGCCGCGCGCCTCGAAGGCGCGGCGCCGTTATTTGACGAATTCAGTCACGTAAGTAGAAGGATCAACATGCCGTGCAGAAAAGACGGCGCTACGGGGATGAACGCGCAACTCTGGTTCCCGTAGCCTATACAGGAACTCTAGTCCCATTTGTTTATTGGCTCAATCTGTGCAGAGCAAAATACACGATATGAAAAAGTTTTTTCCTGTAACTCTGCCTGACACTCTTGTACTTTAAGTGTATGTTCTTGCACATCGGCTTGCTCTATGCATCTCCGAGGGCGCAAAAAAACGCCACGGCGATTTCTTTCTATCTACGCATCTTTGCAAAACACCGGCGCGGGCCGTCTTATTTTGGCAACAACGACAGTTGTGTTGATTTCGTAGCGATCGAATTCGTTGCAGTCGACTAAGGCGGTTATACCTGCCTCGAGAATCGGATCCGTTTTGAATCTTGTTAGCGTCGACCTTTCACTGCCCAGACACGAACCCAAGCGTTGCCGGACAGGTCGCCTGCGTTTTTTTATTGAAACTCCCCGTGTTGCGAACTGCTCCGAACTATGCCGAGCTCCCAGATTGGTTGTTCATGTTTTCGAAGAAGCGATTGCCATAGCAACAGCCCGCCCTCGTGGGGGTCGGTAGCTTCCGGAACGCCGTAAGTTCGTTCTTTTTCGTGCGAAAACGTCGCTTTCCTCCTTCCATTAAAACACTCTCGTGAATGCTGATTTCTCCTCTTCTTACGATGTTTTTAACTTACGAACTTTATAAATAAGTTGTCGTAACGTACAAAGCTCTTCGCGAATATTGCTTCAATTTGCCGACCGGCGTCGTCTGCTAAAGTTCTAGCGGCATGTTGCGAGTTGCGTGATTCCCCAAGCGCTTAAAAATAATTGTTCGTTTCCTTTTTTTCTAATATCTGGTTTGAAGTTAGAGTGTGCGGCCGTGAAATTCGGTTTTATTTCAGGAAATAGGTTAAGGAAACCATTGTAATCCTTCAGGCAGCTTACGAAGATGCCGTGAAGAAATCGCAGGTATACGAACGTTTCCCCGCTTCAAGGCCGGTGAATTACTGGTCGACTTCAAGCCCCTTTCCAGGCGACCCTCTACCCCCTCAACGGATGAAAACATCGAGACAATTCGGTAATTATTCACTCCGAGTTCCTTCCTCCTGGTGAAGAAGTTAATCAGGTGTTTTGCCTGGGTAACTTTCCCCACTTGTGCGATTCATTCAAGAAGAAACGTCCCGATTTGTGGGAATGAATGTAGTGGTGGATCCATCACGACTATACACCAGCGAACACTCTCTTGTCAAAGCAGAAAGATTTTAACAAAAATAACAAGACATCGCTCTCTCACCCCTCCTCTATTCATCGGACCTAACCTCGTGTGACCTCATTCTGTTCGCTTGAATGACAAAGTCCTGATAAAAAACGTTTTGTGGTTGCAAGGTCCTTCAAGTCAGTCATTACAAAATACGAGAAAATATTTTGAAGCTCTTGGAAAAATATCCACAACATGCCGCTAGAACTTTAGCAAACGACGCCGGTCGGCAAAAGGACTCGGAAAGTGCCGTTACGCGCTTCAAGGGATAGAAGCTAATACTACAAAAGGCCCGCCCACAAAAACATTTATTCCAGTTACTTTTGGGGGCCCTACATACACGGGAACGCAAAATGTATTTTACCATACTTAGTGGCGCAGATGTAAAACAGGGGACTAAGAATGATAATGCTGGTGATCACAATGTCCACTGAATGATAAGACGAGGACGCACCATGCGATAGGCAGTTTTCTCTCGTTTTAAATGGTACTTTTGTTTACACGCTCGACTCGCGTTGCGGCGCCTTTTTTTTTGTTGTTTTGTTTTTTCGCGCGAGCTTAATTTTGCGTTAGTAGCAGCGGGCCAGCTGGAAGCGGGCTGCGGGCCGGACTTTATTGGAATAACCGCGGCCCGTCGACAGACCTCTGCGGGCCGTATTCAGCCAGCGGGCTGCGGTTTAGACCCCTGGCGTACACAATGATAATAATTGTTATTGACATGCAATGCATGCTTTAGTAAACATGAACAACTTATACCCCTGTCAGACGGGCACGTTAAATGACATTTAAGCAAAATGACATTACAGCTCGGCCAATGAGCGTGACCGATAAAGAACCATGGATCACGTTAAGAACCAGGATCACGAGCTGATTCGCCGAGCGGTGAATGACATTCAATCAAAATGACATTTACTTTCCCGTCTGACAGGGGTATTACTCTTATGCGCGAACGCCTGGAGCGTGTTTTACGAGACTTTACAGTGGTATGCAAGAAAGGTTTAGTAGTTTTTATTTTCAGAATTTAAAGAACTCTAAAGCTTGATAAAGTAAAACAAAATCATACAAAAAATGTTGCTGTCGCTACGTTGATCTTCGAGTAAATGCGTTAGCATTTTGTGCGAGGGTACCAACTCAGCGAAGGATGAGAGTTTCAACCTCACCGCGGTCCACAAATTGTTGTGTTCGGAGAGCCAGTTTCTTTTCTTCCTCGGCGTCGACGATTTTGAATGCAACCACCACCAAGTTCCCTAAATACTGTATGTAGGAGCCTTAGCCACCACAGCTTCTGCCCTCTCCCGCTCCCGTTGTTCTTCATTGGGCGCGTTAATTCTGTGTTCCGGAGTGCGAGAGTTTGGCGCGCGTTCAATAAGAAGACAAGATCGGAGACTGACACTCGTACGAGGTATTCGTGCGCCGAGTATTTCTTGTAGCGCGAGTGACTTCTTCGCACTCCGTGACGTCACGTCCACAAACAAGATGGCTGCGCCGACCAAAATTGTCGAGACGAAGGGCGCTCCGGGACCGCTGCCCCTTTTCAATTGAATAGTGCTTAATCTAGCAAGTAAGAAAGATTTCATCTGAAAGCCATGACAGCAATTGGCGTTCCGGAAAAAAACATTTGGTCGTGCATCTCGTTTGAGATGCACGTCGTCGATAGTGTGTCGAAGGAACAGCGACAGAAAAGTAGTCGCCATAAAAAGGCATTCGGACCACTTCCGTTTTAAGAATGCTAAGCCGAGCGAATCAAGGTACTCAGATTGGAAAGTCGATACATCCGTTTAGCGTTGCGGAAAAGATATGTTCATGCATCTCGCCTGAAAACGAATAAATCTATCAAATGTTGGCTTGCCGGTAGGACAGCAACAAAAAGTAGTCGATATGAGAAGGCATTCGAACCACGCTTAGCCCAGCGAATAAAGCTACTTAGATTCGACAGCGGAAAAATCTGTTATAGTGTTGCGGAAAAATTGTGTTCATGCACTCGCCTGAAATCGAATCTATATATAAAAACGATAGCGTGCCGATAGGACAGCAACAGAAAAGTAGTCGACATGAGAAGGCATTCGGGCTTTTCGAGGCGGGGTTTGAGCCGCACGTCCGGAGGCTTCCTGGCTCGTGACGTCGACGATTCCCCGAAGTGAAGAACCCAGGAGTCCAGTGGAGGTGGGAGAATTGGTAACGTAACGAACGGTTTAATTACATGGTGGCGATACAGTCGTCAAATCCGAGAGAACAACGGAGCAGCCTCACGCTCCGCCTTATATAGGGTCCGTTTTCTCCCTCACTCCCCGCCAGGGCAACAGGTGCGAGTAGCAAACCGCCGCAAAGTGCGTTGCAGCAAAGTCCGCCGCGTCGTAGCCATGGTTCTCCGCAGTTAGGTCATGCCTCTCTCCCCTTCCGGAGCGCACGAACCCACACGCACACACACACGTCCCGTTGACGTCACGGACGCGTTGAGACTCGTTTCGGGCAGGCCCAGACAAGCGGGAGACTGTCTTGAACAGATCGTGACTCGTTTCCGCAGCGTTGAAACTCGGAAGAAGGTCGCCGAAGGTTCCATTCTTAACAGCCCCTCCGGGGCCAGGGAAACCTCGAAAGGCCGGTGGTACAATCGCTGGCCTGAAGAGGTGGGCTTGTAGGCCTTGAGAAGACGCTGCAAGCACTAAACAAACTCCCAAACCTCTCACAGCGGAGGCATCAGCGGAAACGTCCCCGACAACACCACGCCACACCGCAGTCAAACGCTCGGAGTCCGCCAGAGACCCGCCAGACTGGATTACGGATTACCAAAATTTGGTAAAACAATGCAAATTGACCCGCTGTCGTCAAAACAAAACTCATTTTTCCAACGAGGTCACAATGAACAAAATACGAAAGACAAAATCTCTTCGCAATTTGTGAGGTCCTTTTTGGGTTTTAACGAAGTGCCCCCACTTAGATCCTCATTCCCGTGGATGACGAAGACCTCTGAGATCATCCCTACTGTTTTTCGTGATGTCAGAAAAACCTGCTCAACCCATCGGCATTGCCGTTAAATTTGCCTTTCCTTTTTCTTACGCTGAAGTCATAGTGATCGAGTTTCACGTGATTTCTAGACGTGAAAATGCGGTCCTTATAGCGCCGATAAAACAATCCGCCTTTTTCATTCCCCGTCACATTTGTCCTAGCAATCTCCTGAGCTGTACAGCGAAACCCTGACACACTAGGGTCGCTCTTCTGCTCGACTGTCAAAGACACTCTTTCTATTCGTAGCAGAGGGCCAAAGTTACGTGACGCCGGAGCTACGAGAGATCTTTCACTGATCCCGTCTTCCTCCGCCTTTTTCGCCGGCGCGTTGGGAAGGCGTACGCTTTCTAGTGCTACGAGGTCAGGCTGTTCTACAACCTGGTCCCTCTCATCCCGGTTTTCTGCCTCCAACTCTGGGAGTGCCTGCTCCCCGTCAGCTGCCTCTAGCTCTGGATCAATCGTCAACAAAGGGGCGACCTGACGCGATTTGGACCTCGTACATGACTGAACTAGCCCTTCTCCCAGTTGTTGACCCCTTTTGCGCAGCAGGAAATCTGACCGGTTAGAAAACAAATAAGGATACTCCAACGGGACTGTTTGCGAGACAGCCGCCTTGGTTACTAGCTCTCCGAACGGGCCAGTTATCTTTACTGTCGCCATAGGCAGACAGACACTGTGCTTTTCGAGCAGCTGCTTGATCCAAACTACCTTTCCAGTAAAATCGGATGGCGTTACATACGACGGATGAATAACGTCCATCGTCGCTGCACTGTACCGAAGCACCCTGCACGGCTTTCCGTTTACGTGGAGCTCGTGAAGATAGGGACGAAGAAGCTTCAGGTCCCCGTCACTACAGTTCACGTACGAGAACACAACCCGCGGTTTCTTACATCTGGCCGCTGTGTGTCCCGGCTCCTGACAGTTGTAGCACAGGAACGGCTTCCTTGCCTCGAACTGCCCTGTTGGGCTTTTCCGCGCCTCGTCTCCGTTCGAGTGTTCTGCGCACTTTTCTGGGACCTTTTGTCCTGCTTCGGGCTTCTCGGGCCCGTTTTCTTGCGAGCCGTTACCCTGTCGGAAGGTCTTGCGCTGATCGCTCCGGCCGGGTTCGCTTACCTCTCCGCTCAGCTTTCTACGCGTTGCGTACTCTTCGGCTAGCTCAGCGGCCCTTTCGACAGAGTCGACTCCCACCCTATCCTGCACCCAGAGCTTGACTGACTGCGGAATGCTACGAAAGAACTGTTCGAGGCACACACACTCGACTACCTTGTCTCGGCTTTCGTACACTTCCTCGCTCTTCAACCATTCTATCAAATTGGTTTTAAGCCCGTACGCAAATTCCGAGTAGCCCTAGCTGCTCTTTTTGGATGCGTTTCTAAACCTTTGACGGAACCCCTCGGCAGAAAGGCGGTACCGCTTCAAAAGGCTGGACTTCACCTTGTCGTAGTCGTCCGCGTCTCCAGCACTAAGGCGCGCGACAACCTCTGCAGCCTCACAGGGCAACAAAGTCAAAAGCCGTTGCGGCCACGTTTCTGGGGCGAAGCTCAACTTCTCACATGTCCTCTCAAAGTTAACTAAGAACAGGCCCACGTCTTCCCCAACTTTAAACGGCTGCATGAGCTTCTTCATTTGATACGACTCGGTCTCACTTGCTCGTACCGGAGCCCCGACTCTACTGTTCTGCGAGTTTAATCGCTGTTGTTCAATTTCGAGCTCTTACCATTTCAGCGCTCGCTCCTCTGTCGCAGCAGTCTGAGCTCGTTCCTCTCTCGCTGCAGTCTGTTCCTCTCTCGCCGCAGCTTCACTCTTGGCGTTCTGAAGCAGTTCCCACGCAATTTTAATTTCCTCTGCTTCCGCGCTTTCTGAAATAGCTTTACTGATCTCAGATTTCTTCATCTTTTGCTCCACCTCCACACCCAATTCTTCACATAAACAGAGTAAATCTGTTCTCAGTAACCTCATTAGATCCTTGATCGCTGCTCTTTAGCTTTGGCTTTGTTCTAAAACTTGTCGCGAGGTTATACCAAAACCTAGCGCACGAGTCAAACACTAAGGATTCCCAGCAGTTCAAAATTAATTACCCATAATCTGAAGCCTGGCGAATCTCAAAGCAAAGTCCAAACGCTCACCCACAGATGTAGCACGATGTCGCATGGTCCGATCCCAACCGCTGCCAACCAGTTGTTCGAGGCGGGGTTTAAGCCGCACGTCCGGAGGCTTCCTGGCTCGTGACGTCGACCATTCGCCGAAGTGAAGAATCCAGGGGTCCAGTGGAGGTGGGAGAATTGGTAACGTAACGAACGGTTTAATTACATGGTGGCGATACAGTCGTCAAATCCGAGAGAACAACGGAGCAGCCTCACGCTCCGCCTTATATAGGGTCCGTTTTCTCCATCACTCCCCGCCAGGGCAACAGGTGCGAGTAGCAAACCGCCGCAAAGTGCGTTGCAGCAAAGTCCGCCGCGTCGTAGCCAGAAGTGCGTCGTAGCCATGGTTCTCCGCAGTTAGGTCATGCCTCTCCCCCCTTCCGGAGCGCACGAACCCACACGCACACACACACGTCCCGTTGACGTCACGGACACGTTGAGACTCGTTTCGGGCAGGCCCAGACAAGCGGGTGACTGTCCTGAACAGATCGTGACTCGTTTCCGCAGCGTTGAAACTCGGAAGAAGGTCGCCGAAGTTTCCATTCTTAACAGGGCCTTTGAACTTTTTAGAATGCTCAGCCCAGCGAATGAAGATACTTCGATTGCAAAGCTGAAACATCAGTTAGCTCTGTGGAAAAGGTTTCTTGCTGCATCTCGCCTCTAAACAATTTCATCTATGAAACGATAGCGTGCCGATAAGACAGTGGCAAAAAGTAGTCAACATGAGAAGGTAATCGGAGTGCTGCCTTTTTTTTAATGCTTATCACAGCGGATAAAGATGCTTCGATTGGAAAACCGAAGCATCAGATATCGTTTATAAAAAATTGTTCATGCATCTCGCCTAAAAACAATTCATCGATCAAACGATGGAGTGCCAATAGGACAGCGAAAGAAAAGTAGTCGATATGAGAAGGTAACCGGACCGCTGCCCTATTTTTAATTCTTAGCCCAGCGAATAATGATACTTGGATTGTCAAGTCGAAATATCAGTAGCTTTGGGAAAAATTTATCTCGCCTGAAACGAATTGACCTGTGCAGCGGTATCTGCGTAGCACATTGACGGGTTCCGTGGTTCCGTCTCGCTTTGCTAGACGGAACCACGGAACATCTGACAAGTTGAGTTTCTTGCGTCGACAAACGCGCTCATGAATGATGTCATTCATTTCAATGTGAACAGCATGCATAGTCAATAAATATATCAGTCAAGGTAACTTTAAGCTTATGTACTCGAAGCGAGTCTTCAAACCTTTCATTATAATTAAGACGATTAAAACTTTCTAACGTTGCCGTCTTTTTTTTTTTGTGCTTTAATTTACACACTGCCGCACTACAGAGGCTTAAACTAATTTACCTGGGAAATAATTTCGGCGCCTGCCACCCGTTTCAAAAAGATCCTGATTTGGTCACAACTGTGCCGTCGAAGTGGCTCGTGCAGCTAGAGATATTTTCGGTGTGTCGCGCTCCTGTACGCTGTGCTCCCTTAAGCTGCTGCGCTCGGAATTGGAAACGCAGAGCGTCGGAGGAGGAGCAAAGGCGTGCGGACTTAAGGCGCCCACTTGAAGCATGCCAGAATACTCCTTCCTTCTTGTAAGACGAAAACCGGACGTAACGAGCGAACGAATGAATTGAAAGAGCATGGCGGGTGCCGCGCAACGCGCCGCGGCCTTACAAAACCAGTCCACTCCAGTCTAGTCTAAACCGAACCAAGACCGTCGACAAAAAAAAAAAAAGTTAAAAAACAAAAAGGTTTTGAAAGATTTTTGACGCGCGAAGAATCTTTTCAGCTCGTGAAGAACGATTTCGCCTTAGACACTATCGCCCTCTGGCGCACTAGAAAAGCAACTGGGCGATGAAGAACGCTTTCGCATAAAAAAGGAGCTTAGAAGAAACCCTGAGATGTATTCTACAAATTTTCTTTTTGGGGGTGCTTAAAATAACATCTCAGTGTGCAAAATATGGACAAGCGAAAGCACCTGTTAGAACTTTTTTTACAACCATATTCTTGTTCGTGTACAAAAGAAATACGGCCGCGTGCTTCAGGGTAATAAATGCTAATATATTTAAAAGTGTTTCAATAACCAGACTCGTTGCTGACGTGATTTCATTACCTTGAACTCGAACGAGCTTTCATGCTGTGGGCCGTCGAGACGTCTACTTGCGGGCGCCACGGCGGCTAGTTAATTCACGGATCATAAAAAAAAAAATAAAAAATAGTCACAGGCGTAGTTTACAGCATTCGTGAGCACTTGCCATTGAGATTTGTCCTCAAAATTATTTGTTACGACCTCTCTAATAAAGCGAAATGTAGCAGAATTGCCAATCGCATTGGTGTCGTCCTAAAACTAAATCTTGGTTGGGCCGGCGAGCCAGTCACCGAAGCAAGCGCCACTAGTATTTGTATTGGGCCATTACCGGAACACCGGACGTGTTCCCGTGATGGTTCTAGTGGCGGAAACGGGAGACAAGAAGTAGAAGCCTATCCACAACTCTGAACGGTTCGCATCGGCGAAACCTCAGGGCGAATTCATTAAGTAAAAAACGACTTACTAAATCTTTATAATATCGTATTCCGTAAATTTAAATAGATGACACCCCGATTTCAGCAGATACCTTAAAAAAAAAATATAACCTTGGTTTTTTTGTATTATGGTACTGGAAATCGATTTGAAGACTTTCTGGATTTCAGGATTTTATAAAATATTGTTTTGAATGTTATCTGGATTTCAGGTTTCAAGAAGCATTTCCACATAAATTTCCAGTTCTATATTCCAGATGGGGAATAGTTATAATGGGTTTTTTAGTTGGAATATTATTCTTAGTTTGGGATATTAATATTAGAATATTACTCTCACCTTTTGGCACTATAATATATTTTTATGTAGTTTCATAATTATGCCGCAAGTGGAACTGCGATACTTCTGTGACAATTAATTTGGACATTTTTGGCGCAGCACGCACTAAATAGTTATCTTGAACTAGTTTGCTGCGTATTTATCAAACCATATATTCTGGGTTCTTGCTTAAACTGCTCATGAGTTCAGAATGGAAGCTCGTGCGTGTTGGTAAGGCATGATTATTTAAAACGCACAGCGAAACAGACGGGACGGAAGATCACTGTTTTTTTGTCTCCTTTCTTCTGTCCCGTCTGTTTCGCTGTACGTTTTAAAAAATGATTCAGGATATCCTACATCAAGAACATCGATATCTGAATCAGTATTACCGCTATACACTCCTTGTTACATCTGTGTTTTCCTTGTATCCAGATGTCCTCCCTGGGAATGCAGATGGGTGAGAAAGGCTTTTATTTTGCTTTGTTAATATTACTTGATATATTTTTGCTTCAACTCGCGCTCCATAACACATCTCAGATCATAATTAGAAAATCACCTCAACCAAGGCCTGATCTTAAAGGTCCAAGCGCCTCGATACGGACTCAGTTATTGTGTAGGGATTACTGGTTGTTGAGGAGGAGTGTTTTTAGAGCGCAGCTCTTAGGTACCCGTTTTCGGCTTGAGCGAAGTCGCCGTCGCCGTCGGCGTAACCGCGCGATGCATTATGGCACACGTGACGTAACTGATTACGTCATCACTGACGTCATCGGCATCGTAAACTTCCCTGATGACGTCATCAGTGACGTCACTGATGACGTGTTTGGCATCAGCATCGTCATCGTCACTGATGATGTCATCGTCGGCATCAGCATCATCATCGTCACTGATGTCGTCATCAGGAACGTCACTGATGACGTCATCAGTGACGTCACTGGTGACGTTATTGGCATCCATATCGTCATCGTCGCTGATGACGTCACCATTGATGATGACGTCATCACTGACGTCACTGTGACGTCATCAGCGACGACAACGATGACACAATGACGTCATAAGTGACGTCATCGCGATGACGTCATTGCCACGTGACCCCGGTGACGTCGCATGACCCCCGTGAGGTCGAGTGACACTTGTGAGGCGACGGCGACGCCGCTCGGAGGCAGGAATAGCAGACAGGATGAGGAGGTGAGGAGAAACCCTTCCCTCCTTCTCCTCAAAAACTGCGCTCAATTTCGGCGTTACAGGAAGTTGTAAACGTCTTTCATTTCTTTTTCGTTTTGTTGTTCTTTATGTATTCTGCAGCTTTAATAATATATTTATATATATATATATAGTTTTTGTGGCACGGCTTTCCACATTGGCATAGACGGATGGTGAAGCGCCACGGTATGTTCTCTACGTAGACTGCTTGTCATGTTTATACAAAAAGCCTATACTCTTTAATCTTATATAGAATTTCAAAATAGCGCACACAATGGTTTAGCTGCTGTGGGTGCATCAGCTGATTGGAAAGTTTAACACATTCGTATGTTTCCTTTCTCGTACCTTCTTTTTTCTAGTCCATTATAGTCGTCAATCATCGCCGATATAATGTCCGTCCTGGACGACGACAAGATATTCAAATCAGAATATTTTCGTAGGTCCTTTCAGCCGTCGAGCGACGCTGCACGAAACCCTCCAAGAAATCCAGAATTCTGAGGCCACGGCTAGGGGCGGGCGTGCGCAATAGCAGCATAACCGTTGCATAGAGCGGTGAGGGACGTCCAAAAAAATCTTCGAAACGTCTCTCATATTTGGCATTATGTTTCAGATTAATTTAACGAGCGGCAAAGGGGCGGATCAGAGATCGCTGACAAAACGTGTAAAGACTTAGGAGGCCGCTAGTCACCCATTCGTTTTGTCGTGTGATCCTGAATTACCCTGATTACCTGAACCGATTCATTTCCGAGCGCTGTGGAAGTTCTAAGCCATGGTCGCCCTGCTGATACATCATAGAAAAGACAGTGTGCAGACGCTGTCTGATGCCTGATCATAACGTTTTTTTGTAGGTGCAAAACATTATAAAATCTTTGGAAGTGACTCAAGACGTCTTCGTTGCAAGTTTACGTGCAAACAATACAAATTTCCTTCCAACGAATAATTCTGATGGCGCGTGCGAAAAAATATGGGGCACTGGTTCGGGAACTTCTGTAACCGAAATTCCGATCTTGAGAAATTAGCGCTATTACCTCCCATGCATGCGAGCCGGACGCAACCAAATAGCGATTCCCCAAAGCTTAGGAAAGTATTGCTCTTAAACAGTTACGCTGAGATCGTTGGGCAGCACCATCGGACTGAATGTGTTTTTGGCCACACCTCTCAGACAAAAATGGGTGTATTTTTACGTCCCAACTGACGTCGAACCGACGGGGCCAACGTTCACGAGCGACTCGATAACCTAGTGGTACAGCTTATTACAATAGCAATTGTAGGTATTACTACAAATAAATTGGTCGTTTTTTGTGGCCCTACGGAGAACAGTTAATGTTTTTTCATGCAGTCATTGGTATGCACTTTTGCAGTTTAATAAGATAGTTCGCACCTGTATCAAGCCCCTCGCAAAAGTTGGGGATGTTAGTTACACTTCGGCTCGCTCTACGTCGAATTACATTTTTGGGGCGTATCATATGGGACAAAAAGGTGTGAGACTACGGACTTTTTACAGTGAATATAAGTCCCTTTAACGCTGTTCATGTGTTGAACGCATCAATCATGCTTATTTCCACAGATCTCTTACACTGATATTTTACTTCTGGCGTATTCCCTGACAAAACCATTTTTTTTCAATGCCTCTAAGCACCGACGCTGTACATGGTGACAGATACAAGATGTACGCTTGTTTAAGCAGTTAGTGGATAGCCAAATATCAGTATAGACACTTTACACACGCGCAAGATAACAGCCGCCATTGCTGACCTTCTCTTGTCTTACCGGGGTACTGAACCATTAAAGAAGGGCATTGAAGATCCTCATAAGCCTACGGCTGTGAAGCAGGACACAACACAATCTAAAATGGCAATAACCTGTCCTGCTGCGCTAATGATGAAGTCATGTAAACAGAATAAAAGGATAACAAAAACTGAAGATCGGTGATGGCGGCGCCCACGCACTGCTGCTGCAAAGCCTCTAACTTGAAACATTTTTAGGCAGGTAACCCGTCAGTAGAAAATTTAGATCGGCTCACGAAGATTAGAGAGGTCAAGAAAACATTACACATTCCATTAACCAAAATGTCGACCATACGAAGGCTTTGTGCTACTTTTCCAGGATGCAGTTATTTTGGTGCAACCGAGAGACTACGCGGTATCAGCGCAGTCACACCTATACGCATGGAGCGTATTTCTTGACCTTTTAGCGCGCGCTTCGGCGTGCCTCTTTGCTCATTTTTCGTTCAAAGTACAGTCACTGGATCCCGAGAGAGTATGGCTATTGCCTTCCCTGTCTGCTAACCGGACACATAACAGATACTAACATAGAGACGACAAAATCTCAAAAGGTGACTCGCTGATGAAAACAAAATGTATTGATATCTACACTGTAAGACCAAAAAACCCCGGGAACCGTTTAGACAATAAATATCTGTACCATACAAAGATGCCGGGCGGAAGTAACAAACAAACATAAATTAGCTAGACAAATGTGGTCGCAACTTAAATCTCGTAAGCTCGTAAAAAGAGGGCTCTCTCCTTTACCTAATAAAAGAAAACGCTAAACTACGCTGCTGCCTCGAAGCGTTCTTCCACAGAACGAGCACTCACGCTAAAAATGCACGTCTCAAAGCTAGGTGCGCGGGCTAACTCGTGGTTGTAGCTTTGGCTGCAGTCTCAACTTAGGGGTGAACAGAGCATAGTCAGGTGTAGCGTTCGGCCGGCCACCGCCCGCAGCGCCCTTCCTCTCGACTGTCGCACCCGTGCGAGAGACGTGAAAAAGAAGTAAATGTGACCAGCAACAAGCCCGACGTAGCGGCAAGACCACCACCTGAGGAACTTTTTCTTTCCAAAACAAAATAACTCGGAGTCTAGGTTGCGAAGTAGGGCGCACCGCAGTCGGGAGAGCACAGGCCACAATGCACGAGACCGCCGTTGCTGGCCAACTGCCGCAGAACGATTGTGCGAGAGAACCAGTCCAGGCCAGTTTTATAGTTCTCAGATTGAATGATAATCGCCATTTTGGTCCATTCAAACCTTTGAAGTTTCAAAAGGGTCGTTTTGAGCCCGTCGCGCCAAGATCGATACTAAGTATCGTCGTAATTAGATCATTCTCCACAAATATAAGCGTCTTTGGCAGAAAAGCATGCAATCAACTTATGAAGTATGCTTACCTCCACAGATCTATTATATAGATATTGTTGTTCTTGCGCATTTAAAGACAGGAAAATTATGCCGCCAGGCACCTAGCCGCCTGAAGTGGTGGTGCGAAGATGTGCGCTTGTTACGCCGGTGTGTGAATAACAAAATGTGGGAATTTAAGAAATGCTTTGCAATAAACCTTGTCACCGCGAAGTTGGATCTGCTCAGAAAGATTGGAGACATCAGGACGACCATAGCGGGAGCTTGGCGGTACTTTCCCAGGATCCGGTGACGTTAGTTTATTGTAGAGCAGAGAACGTGCTTCTAAAAGCACGCGCTCCCCTCCTCTCTGAATGAGTTAGGGGCACGCGCACCGCCAAAACACTCGCCACACGGCACAGTACTGCGCCGCAAGCAAACGGGCCTTCAACGTAAAATATCCGTCATATTATTCATAAAACGAGTTACACTTGAAACACTTTTACGCATGATATCAAGCGGCACAAAATGGACCTGTTTGTGAGGCTTGGAATGAGCAACGCTCTTATAAGTAACTAGGCTTACGCATGAATCATGCAGCACAAAAGTCGCATTTTACTGCCGCATGGCACGCGTAAATAGATTTAGTGTGTAGTACTTCCGAGAGCAAGGTCTAAACAAAGTTCGCAATATTTTCACGCGTTAATGACTAAAACATAAGTCGCATTATTCGTAACTACATTTAGAGTGTGCGACGGTCACATTGGCCATACAAAAATTGCCTGAAGACACGCTTGAAGCACACATAAAGCAAACATGCCTGCAACAGGCTTGAGGCGTATCTTCAAGTAATCATGTCGTCATGTGCATAGCTTATGTAAACTTTAATAAAAGTTGGTACATGCTCAATATTTAATTGGTATTTTTCCTATACAGATGTCAAGGCACTTTTGGCAGTTATTTTTAGTAAACAACAATATACCGGGTGCTTATTTTTTATTCTTGCAGATTTGCTTAAAAAAAACCATGAAAGCTACACTTATGCGGTTTGTGCGAGTGAGTTATACGCCCAGGGGAACATTATGTGGGTGGCTAATCTTTGCGATAGTTCGGCTAATTAATTAAAATTAACTTTTAATTCGTGAAAATAGACATATGGTTTCAATTAGAATCTTGCTGAGCGTCGTCCAAAACCCCTAAATCAGTAATTTTTAGAAAGTCTTTGAGCGCGAGTGAAGTGCAGTATATATATGCGCTGAAGTTACCACTCGTGGAGCAGGTACAAGGTTGGGGCTAGATAAAAGACGGGGAAATTGCGCGGCCGCCTTACCGAAACCGCTAGCCTTGTACCTGCTCCACGAGTGGTAACTTTAGTGCACTAGTACGCTTCTCACGCGCTGAGAGTCGTTCTGAAAATGACTGATTTAGAGATTTTGGACGACGCTCAGCAAGTTTCTAATTTAAATCATGTCTATTTTCACTATTTGAAAAGTTAAGTAGTGAATTTAATTTAATTAGCCGACTATCGCAAAGATTATCCACCCACATAATGTCCCCCTGTGCGTATAACTCACTCGCGCAAACCGCATAAGTGTAGCTTTCATGGCTTTTTTTTAAAAACAAATCTGCAAGAATAAAGAAAACACCTTTCAAATGAAGCTTGCCTTATGTGATTGGGACATATCTGGCCTGATATGGGAGGCAGATATACCCCTATTTGGCAGACCCAGATATGAATATATAAAAGATTGGGCATATCTGGCTAGATAAGCCTTATATAAACTGATGTGCTTGATATGGTCACATATGCCCAATTTTTTATATAACCATACCTGTTTTTATATATAAGTCCAGGTATGCCATTTTCATAAGGGGTCGCCAAGAAAAATGATCGGAATCAGTTATTGTTCCTTTGTCAATTTGACCACACACACTTTATGGTCGCTAAAGAGAGAACTGGTCAATTTCGTTTGTAAGATATGGGAAACGTATCTACCTATACAAACAAAGGTTTATAAACAGGCGAGCTGGTTAGCGTTATACATGATTCGGTAGATGGAGGAACGTGTGCAAACTAGGCGAAAGTAATGTGAGAAGGAGCGTACATTTCAATCTGTTATGAATCTGTGGCGGTGGTGGTGTGCACGAGTGCAGACTCGATGTAGGTCCTGTCCAGAATGACGCATAAATCAGGACGTGTAACAAAATTGATTCGGCTTCGTTTGAGATGCGTTTTCTTTTGCCTTATCCCCTTTGTCGTCCGTCGATTCCAATTAGAATCGCGTGCTTATTTTCATTCGGATATTAGCGCAATCACGCTGGCATTTTAATTAAAAAGTTCAGAAAGTTTAGGGAAAGCTGGGCACTTTGTTAATCTGTTTATGAATCTGAGGTGGAATTTTATATTAAAACACCTATCTTAAAAATGTGAAATATAAAACAATGCATCTAGAAAAACTTATTTTAGTAAGAAAAAAGCATTCAAAGCCTGGCAGTAAAAACAACAACAAAAAGCTTCAGTTTATTGGAGAAGGGTTTGCAATCTTTAAATCTCTTCTTTCCGCGTTTGACTGTCCTATTATGATTTCATAAAAATTTTAACCTAAAAAAAGACACTAAGAAAACCAAAAACAGAAGTTTCAGTTTCTACATTTATTGTTACAAGTGAGCACTAAAATCTGCCAGACTATGATGCAACACGGAGCAATTAACAAAGGAAAAAAGTATATGAAACGAGATAGAGATATGCGATTGAACAAGAAACACACATTAGATTTAAAAAAAAAAATCACATAAGCAATCAGATTAGACATATCGCGGATGTGCCGTGTTGTCCACCCTGTCTCATGTATTTTTTCATTCTAATGTCATGACTGCACGATTAAAATTAATAGTGACAAAACGCACAAGCGCAATGGAAAGTACTATCTTCTAATTATCGGCTATGATATTTTAATTTAAAATGAAACCGGTAATGCCACCTGCAGGTTTGTTTGCAATGCCTAGATTACAGCACTTGTTACCCGATTAAAAAAATTGCCAACTGTAAATTAAAAAAGTAGTAATCTGCAAAACAGGCTTTTGGAATCGACTGTTTGTGTGAACGTGAGTGTGTTGCTATACTAACGGCTTAGCATTGGCTGTGAGACCACTAGTCGCATTAAACTTGGTGTCTTGGTGCCTGTCACCAGCAGATTTTATGGGGGAATTGTTGGTAACTTCGGGAACCGCAGCTGAATCAGAAATCAAGAAGCATTTGTGTCAGAGCAAGATTCGTTGGTATTCAATGCAGAGACGTCGACACTATACTCCATTCACCTACAAGCTTCTAGTGCTGTGGGGGAGGCTTATTTGTTGTGCCACTCATAAATCTATTTTTTTTCGTGTGAACGCGCTCCCTTCGTGAGTGTATAGAGGGGAGCGCAAACGCGTTGTGAAAGGAAGGCGCATGACTGGTCCTAGTAGCCTGTAGCTTCCACCATACTGCCAGTTTATTTTTAAACGGTGTAGAAGCATGCTTTAATAGGTATGTAATAAAAATAAATACCAGCTGAAAAGATGAGCTGGGATGTCTTCGGGCAAAACATATGTAATACTGCTGACTCGTAGAGAAGAGGCTATACAGTAGTCAAAGTAACAGCTGATACCCGTGGTCGAACATTACAGCAGCCGGCACCTAACTGGGGCCAAGTTAAATATTGCGGACAAAGACCGGCACTTTGGCTGAATATCTGTAATCCCTGCCGATCTTTCGTTGGTTCGAAATTTCTGATCAAGCTGTTTTGGAATCACTATTGGCTAAAAATATTGCAACAGCAAGCCCAGCAAAGTCTTGAGATCCCGGGCCAATAAAAGTTAAGCAGCACTAGAGCCTCACCTAATGTGGCATTGTTTTGAATGACAGCAGCATTCTGGCTCTTTGTGAATAAAAGTCACCCAATGCAGATATCTTCAACCTCTACTTTGTCATCGATACAGCCACGCAGCAAAGAACTAAAGTAAATCAGGCACGAGCGGCGTGATGAAACTTTAGAATATCTTTCGAATCTGCGTACCTCACGGTATGAATATTCAAAATATATCCATAGGTGTATCATCTAAACCATAAGTGGTACGCTTATGGTTGCATCAGGGAAACTGTCCAATTTCTAGTGAGTTTCCGTTATATATTTTATAATTTTAAATAAAAACAAAGAGAAGTTGTAACAAAGTGTGGTTCATGTGCACCTTTGATATCAGAGAGTTATGGTTAAAGAAGCAATGTAATCTCGCGAAAAAATAAACTGACCTTAGATCAATGACACATCATCTCATACAGGTTTTGAATGCTACTTTGAATTGTAACCAATAGCTCTGTTGGTAATCTGCAGGCTAACTATATGAAGCTTTGGATAACTAAGATTAAATAAGCTGATAGCTCAGTTCCACAGCTAATAAAAGTGTAAGGAAGAACCATGGTGTTCACCGACAGAGGCATTGTCTCTGGACAGGAACTAATGACACGGTCTTAGAAGACAAGCTGTTTGCTCTATGTTCCGGATAAAAAAAAAGGTATTTCCTGGTTGACGTCTTTCATCCAAGCCACAACGCACTTTATATTCACAAGTGAGCAATTGGGGAACCTGTACTTCTTATGACCCACGATCAAGAACGCCCCATTTGGCATGCCGTTTTCCAGAACCTTGTTCCTGGTACACTGAGCAAAAGAAATGATCAGTCTGGTGATGGTCCTTGAGAGTAAGGACGATGCCAAAGTTGCCTCTTGCTGTATCTCCGTCTATTAGGGACTTCTTTCTAGCGCCGTGTCAAGCCAGATTGTATCAGTCCCGAATTTGATAAAGGAGGTACGTCCTTTCGGCATTTAAGAGACTAAATGGGATGATGGCGCTTAAACCTGAAAAAAAATTGAAAACGTTTACAACTCCCTCTAATGCCGAATTAGAGTGCAGCTCTTGAGGAGGATGGGAGGGTATACCCCTCCTCCTCCCGTGCTCCTTCCCCCCTCAACCTCCTCCCTTCCTTTACTCCTCCTCCTGTTCTCTTGAGGTATTTTGATTTTGTGCTATATCGTGCTAAAAAATCTGAGATAGGTATTCATATATATATATACATATATATATATATATATATATGTATTTATATATATATGTATATATATATAGGAAAGTAACGTACCTCGAAGCTTATATATATATATATATATATATATATATATATATATATATATATATATATATATATATATATAACGAATGTTTTTTTTTATTCTTTCAGATTTGTTTGAAAAAGAGCCATGAAAGCTACACTTTTTGCGGTTTGTGCGAGTGAGTTATACACCCAGGGGGACATCATGTGTGTGGCTATCATTGCGATAAGTCGGCTAATGAATCAAAATTAACTAAATAACTTTTTAATTAGTGAAAATAGACATATGGTTCCAAGGCGACGCCACTCAAGCAGGAAACGGGCGACTAAGAGCTGCGCACTAAAACTCGCTAGGGAAGAGAAAGTAATTGCTTACTATGGTTATTATTGCTCACAACAAGTAACTGAAGTTCTACATCAATACATTAACATGTGAAGGAGAGAAAAATGATGTTGAGTTTAGTGGCTAGTACCCAATTGAAAATAACATTTCACCCATGATGTGCTATGGGATTCTCTCAGCCAATCAAACCCGTCTAGCCTATCAAATCTCTCCGCCCTTCAAATCCTTTCAGCCCTTCGAACCTACTGATTCCTTCAACCGTTTAGAAAGCCAAATGGGTGTGAAACAGAAAAAAATGCATTTTGAATATTGTTGGAAGTTTATTTCAGGCATTGAGTTTTAGTTGTATGTTGTAACTTAGAAAGGCGATAAAAACCAATGTATGCTCATACCCGGGCGGAATCAGCTGTAGACAAAAGAGATCATACTAAATAAAAACAGCCGAGTTCTTTGCCGCAGTAAATGGAGTTTTTTGAGGTACTCACAACCAGGATAGAATACAACAGCAAAAACAACTCACCGCATCCGTTTTCATCACGCTTTAATTATATATTTATTTTTCCCTGAGGGCCAGAGGCATTACAGAAGGGATTGGTGAAAAAATAAAACAGTACAACGATAAAAAAAAAAACAATAGACAAAGAGTTAATAAAGGGAAAAACATGGTTACCTAGGTCAAATAACGATTATGGTGGAGGCGATCTGGTGTAAGATATACATGATGATTGAAACCTAAGACTGTGGTTTGAAAAGCGGAATTTTGTGAAGTAGGAAGAAAAAAAGGACAGACAACTCTCAAACTCAGCTAAAAACTTTATTGCCTCTACGCCTTATAACACCTCCCCCCAACGTCGCCACCCCAACAACGGTTGATCACCGAACTACAAGCAATACAAACACCACAATCACAATTCACCAAACATCAAACAATACATAAAAAAAGAGAAGAGTGCCTATCATCTTGAACCAGTTCACGGGGTCCAATACAAACAGAAACACAATGTCGTCACCACCGCACCAAGAGGACTTTGACGCGGACAATGTCACACAAGCACTGAGAAACACACAATGACCGTTTCTAACTTCAACTTGAACTGAACTTGAACTGAACCATGAATCACACTTAGTCGCCAACAATTCAGGACAAGCAAGGAATATCGACACTGGGACAACGTCACGAAGGCGCACTAGAACCAGATTTGGTATGTGAAAATATTGCATGTTTTGAGCTGGATAAAGATGATGAAACTACGGGATGTATCTGTGAACGACGTTTGAATGTATGGCCAGGTTGGGTCGTAGTATCACCCAGGTGTGGTCAACCCTCGAAAGGAACCGATTTCGGAGAGAACAGTAGCAATCTCGGGAAAAGGTCCCAAGTATTGTATTAATGTGAAGCCTTCCATACTGGATGTGTTTTCCGCGGTCCAGACCGTTCCACGGTATGAGAATCGCGATGAAAGAGTTTCATTTGTCGATCAAACTGCAGGGAGATTAGGAAAGGTTATGGGCGACGCATACCAGTCGGAGAGGAGCAATTTGATAGATGTAAACATTGTGATGAAGCGGCTGAAATCAAAGTCTTTGAAACTCCTCCGAGCAAATAAGGCCGGCAGGTTTGCTGTCATCCCGGAGCAGGTATTCCGGAGAAAGACGGACGATGCTTTGGGGTCGTTGTTCAGGGAAAGGAAAAGGAAATTAGGAAAGTTGAGGAGAGACATTTGTAACGTACTCAAAGATGAGGAAAAGGAAAGTATAGTGAAGAGCATCATTGCACAATCCAAGATGACTCTATGTTTGAAATTATTTTTAAAAGACCACAAGGTTGACATGCATCTCCGAGTTGTTATAAAGGAAATTGGCACTAGGCAGAATGTCGTTTCTTCTTTTCTCTAACGTGAGTTAGGGCTAATCTCCTTGGATCATTTTCTATCCTTAAGAAATTCAGGAGAGCTTATCGATGTCATGAACAGCAATCACGGTAGAAATGTTCAGTTTTCTCAATGGACATAAGTATCTATATTATTCACTAGAAAAGAAAAGACTGATAATGGCGGTGAAAGAACTCTTAGAGCAAAATCTAGTGAAATTTAAGTCAGAGTCGGGAGTGTCGGTAGATGGTTTTCTCATAGTTCTTGTCATATACCTGCAGTCAACAATTATTGAGCATGATGAACGGATGTACGTATAGCAGGAGGGTGTCTGTATAGGCTCATCGGTCAGGCCGCTTTTGACCGAGTTTTATCTCAACAACCTAGACAGAGTTGTGGTTGAGAAGATTAGAGTAGCCCCCAAGTGTAGACTTTGTTCGAAGATATGTAGAAGACATAATTGCGTGCGCTTTTCAAGATAACGTTTCGGATACCCTACAAAATATAATAAGTTCAGCGGCCCCGGAGCTGCGTTTTACTGTGAAAAAGCCGGAGGAGAATTTCATTCAATTTTTAGATTTCGGCATTCATGTGTGGCAGCGGGCCGTGTTGGGAATGTGGGAAGCAGGAGCCAGAGCCAGTCCTATCGAAGCAGAGTTGTCGATCTAAAATTGTAACGGCAGGGGCAGTGAAGCCTCTGACTCAGAACGCTCTACAAAGTTCATGTACCCATTACATAGAGCAGTCTTTAAAAAGACAATGTGGAAGACTGTAGAGGGCCGGCTACCAAGAGGCCTTCATGAAACGGCAGCTTGCTCTGCAGATCGAAGATAAGTAAGATAAGCTAAGTGTCAAGAACCGACGGGCTGCCATGCCATATTTTTACGCCATTTCGCATATCTTGAAGGTGTTTGCAGGGAGATTTGGGGTTAACACTGTTTTCCCATGTGATTTCGAATTAGCTCAACCGACTTCTTTGGGGGCAGGAGAAAAATAAATAAAACAAAAAGGCATCGCGACAGATATGTTTCATGTGTGAGTGGTGTAGTGTACGAAATCCCCTTGGAATGCGGCTTTAAATATGTTGATCAAACTGCAAGGTGCATTAACGATAGGTTGACAGAGCGTAAATGGAATGTGCGGATTGACGCTTCAAACTCTGAACTAGTGAGGCATCTCCAGGAAAGCAATGAATGTTCAGAAAACTGGTCAGAAACAAAAATTGTACGCAAAGAGCGTGAGATGAGACGAGTTGTGTGAGAAACTGTTCGCTTAAAACATCGGGAAATTGCATTAGCCAAGCGTCACTGCAACTTGGAAGTTAGTTCAAAAAGGTTTCTTTGACTGTAAAGACCAGGGTTGTAAAGTACCTAGGTACAAGTAACTGTAAATCGGTATTTATGTACTTTTGTTGTACCTGAGGTACAAACCTAGGTACTTTCATTTCTCAGTATCTGTATCTGTATCTTAGGTACATTTTCCAGTAACTTGCAACTAAGTGAAGTTACTTCTTTACAGGTACTTTTCTATTCACTTCGTCAAAATCGTAGAAAATACAATATAACATATAACTGAAAATGAACTATAATTACAGTCGTAAAGTAATTTAACATCACGTAGTGTTTCCACGCAATAAATCGAACTCAAATTTTGCACTTTACAAAACCGAAAATGTTTGTGAACAAAAAAAAACTGGGAGGACGATTAACCTTCGCCTTTAAGAGTTGAACGCGATAGGGTTATCGGGCTCCGTTCGCATGGCCTTCTCAACCGCTTCTCATGCTCTTGAGTCACAGAACGACCTAGTTATTATGATACAACACTCCCGGCGCGATCGAGGAGCTTTTGCTAGTGCTTTGATGCCATTTTACCCCGCAAGGTTTATTTATGTGTTTGCACGGCACGCGCTAACAACACTCGATTCGATAATGCCTTTACCCTGACATAGACAGACATCGAGGCACTCTAATGACGGCAGGATCGCAGTGCCATTCCCAAGCCCTCTGTTGCCTAGTCGGTAGCATGTCTGGCTCGCAACCGAAGGGTCGTGGGTGCGATCCTGCGTAAATTCTTTAAATTTTTCTTTAAGGCAAATGAATTAGTTTATCAAGTGGGATCATTTGAAACATGCGGCGACCATTAATTCGTATGTCTTTAACCACCTTCATTCCACGCGTGACGTCACGTTTCCCATGAGCGTTGTGAATTGTTTGAAATTACCGCGCGAAGTCATGTGGCTGTGACATCACGACCCTATCGACCATTCAGGAATTTCCCGTCACGCCACCGACGCCACCAACATCCGACGGATTTTTTGTGACACGAGCTCCTAAAAGCGCTCGCGTAGAAAATACTCTCTTCCTTCCTAAAAAAACGAAAGAAAAACGTGAAAGCTGGAAGACTTTCGCTCGTCGTTGCGTTGCGAAGGTTAGGTGGGTGTGCACTCGACACTTCGTTTCTCCACGCGGCCGACGTCTTCTGGGCCCGCCGATGGCTTCGATGCCAGAGCTAGCGCTGAAGGGCAAGCCACGTCAACAAGCGAGTTTGAGCGGGACGTCGTAAACAGTGGAAGCTGTGTCCTCGGTGAGCCAATTGGAGCGTGAGAGTAAGGCACGTGAGGACTCAACTCCGATGTGGACATCTGTGCAGCGCCGTCACGTGCCTCGCTCCAGTGACCTTATTGGCTCCCCGGGCCCTTCTGGTTTGCCGTTTGCCAACTTGGACCGAGTCGGAGACTCCTCCCTGTTTCTCGTCGACTGACTCCGGCCTGTGGGGACTCCCGGGCGCCACTATCCGGGCCCTGGCGCCCGGGCAACTCGGGCTCTATGCTAAGCGTGACGCCGTGGCGAAGCAGAGGAGAAGGAAAAAGAAAAACAGAGGTCTCTCGTAAACAACAACAACGAAGGCTACGTGGCCACGTGGCTACGTTACGTGCTGTCTTCTCTGGTCGAGTGTTGAGTCGGTTGAGTCAGCCCCATCGTCTTTGGTTGGCTGGTTGACTTGCGAACGCAATTTGCCTTCATCGCCATTTCTTCGATCATCAATGAGATGGCCACCGTCAGTAGCGTAAAAGAAGGCGAATCAGACGTAATATGCCCTTTTATAGGGATTATTTTAAACTCGTGAAAACGAAAGACAATGGGAACATTGATGTTAGGTGTCTGAAGTGCGCTCCGAAACTCACGATCATCTCGGCGTCCGTCACTGGCACGTATGTCAGAAAGCATCTGATGGTAAGTGGTCCATATTATATGAGCAAATGATGTTTTAGCGAATGACACTTTAGCGAATAGGAATCACTTGAAAGCGAATGAACGTTTTCGCGAATGACATTTGAGCGAATAGGTTGTTTGTAGCCTGTAGCCCGACCCACAACAATTATTTGTAAGCTGCCTTGTCATTGGTTAATTAGATATCGTCTTCATTTTAGTTTTACTAAAATCAACCACTTTTTCCCTTTTTAATGCCCGCACGTCCGGAATTTTCCGCCGCTGTTGACCATCTTTGGCGTCTGGCAGAAATATCGTTTTCGTCTCAAGTGCTAATGCTGAAACCTAGTTGGACTAGTGTCCTGCGCCGCTGAGCTGTTTTGATACGGTGCAATAAGTATTAACTAGTCATGCTTTGCTTATTCCGGAGATCTCACAAGGAAGCACTAAAGAGTGTCGAAAAAAGCAAGATGAATGTCGCCGGGGTAAAACGGAAAGCCGCGGCACCCAAGGAAAGACCAGAATGTAGCACAGGGCCTCCACAACGTAGAATAGCAGCAGTCCATGCCATAAGGGACAGACTACATCAGGAGCTCGAAGTCGTCCCCGTTCGGCCAGAGTACGAGTACTAAGATTATCTGCTCTTGATGCTTGTGTCCCTCTACTACTGCATTAAGGTTTGACAACGAAGCCTGCGAGTTTTGTGGTGCTTACATATGCGAAATGAACATTTACATATCTAAGGTCTCCCAATCCTATTTTCCGCACGTAATTATAACAGTGACTCTGGAAGTAATATTTGTAGGGGGTGTTTTAGAAACCAGGATTGAGTTTCGTCAGGCGTAGCCAGGGGGCTGCCCCCCCCCCCCCTCTTAAATCTTGTTTTGCTGGGACCTCCTTCCTCCCTCCCGGGCCCCATCTATAGCATATTGTCATAATCGCCCCCACCCCCCTACCCCGCCCGTCCTCCCGCCCGCAACAAGATCCTGGCTACGTGCCGGAGTTCTTTAACATAATTGAGTGTTGACAGACGGAAAGTTGTCTACAATACGTTCTGAGATACATTCGTACTGCCACCGAAGAGCAGCCCTGAATTTATTGAATGGAATGATATTTGGTTTCCAATGCATTAGACAAAATGGTTCAGGGACTGGTTGTAAATGCCAACCTGCCATTCTCCTTCGTGGAACAGAGGAGTTTCAGGCATCTGATGCAGTGCGGCTTCCCTGGCCGTCACGTGATGAGTCGACCCAAGTTGATGAGCGAAATCAGTAAGGATGCGGCTGAGACGAAGGAAGTGATAAGAAAAAAGCTTGGCGATCTTCAGTATGTTTCTTCTACTGCGGACTGCTGGTCACTTCATAAGAGGTAACTGTCGTGATTTCTCTTCATTATGGGGTATTCTCAGTGCCATAATTTATTTTGGTGTCTCAAGGAGTTACCTTGGGGTGACAGCACATGGGATTGACCCAGACACGCTGGAAAGGTGTTCTTTTGTGCTGTTCTGTCGTCGCATTCGAGGGATGCACACATTCGATGTTCTTGCATCTACGTTAGAAGGCGTATACACGGAGTACGATATCCTCGACAAACTAACCTTTACCACAACGGACAGCGGCTCCAATTTTATAAAGGTTTTCAGGTGAAAATGAAATCTTTGATATTTCTTACTAGAAAATTCGAACAATTTCGCCGGAATAGATGTTTATTTTTTTATTTTTTACAGCCATTTTGGGCGGCTGTATGAAGACTACACAGGCACATCATCGGAGAGTGAGATAGAGGAGGATATTCGTGCACCTGTTCCAATCTATAACGTCCTCGAAGCTCGTGACCAATTTGATGGGGTCTACTCACTTCCTGACCACCAGCGCTGCGTGTGCCATATGCTGAAGCTGATCGCACCGAAGGTAAATAAGCAAACTCTTACAGCGGCAATCGGTTGATGTTACTTCTAATTCTGCAGGACGTGGAGAACGCTGAAGAATTGTCGCCGCAGCTGAAGAAGCAAATAAGGCAGACTTTCAGCAAGTGTTCGGCATTAGGGGAGAAGCAAGCGATGTCTAATGTGGTTGCTGACGCCATCTCTTCAAGCTGTGAAGGATATTTGCCGACGCCTGTCCTTACGCGGTGGAACTCTACATACGATTGCCTCAAATCGCTTCACGGAATGCTTGTTCACAGTGAGGGAAAGTTGAAGGAGGTTTGTGAGAATTTTAAAATTCCCCGATTCACGAAGTCAGACATTGACTTTATTGATGAGTATGATCAGGTGTTTACACCTCTCGCACAAGCTGTAACTATTCTCCAGCGCGAAAACAGCATGTTCATGGCATATCACATGGCTACAGTGGCTTCACTTCGCAAAAAAAATGTCCGCGTTGCTGACGGAGAACTTGATGTACAGCCGCCCGGTGGTCAAGAGCTTAATCGCGGCGATCAATAAGAGGTTTGCAGGTATGGAGGAAGAAAAACATTTGATAATATCCGCCGTATGCCATCCAAAATTTAAGGTTGCATGTATAGACAACGAAGTGGAACGGAAGCGGGCCTGGGATTATCTGAAGAACGAACTTATGCGAACATCAACTATCGAAAAAGCGTCGTCAGGCGAACGAAGTGGTGAGGATGAATAAGACTGTGAGCACTTCTTTAACTTCGAAACATCGCCCTCATCTGCTTCATGGGAGCAGGAGTTTTTACAGCACACCGAACTTGCTCCGACAAGAACTCTGGACTGTCTCAAGCACATGCTGCTGCTGAAAAGCGTGTTCTTAAAATTCAACACAGGGCTTCCAAGCAGTGCGGCGGTGGAGCGCGTTTTTAGCATAGGAGGAACAATTGCTACCAAACTGCGATCGAAGATGTCGGATGAACATTTCGAAGAAGTCCTGATTCTTAGGTCAAATCGAGCACTCAAGTGAAAAAGACAAAGTCTTCGAATGCTCTGGTGAGAGCGCTTTGCCTTATTTCTCCCATTGACACCAATGAAGCACGTTTCTCAAACTTGTTTTTGTGTACATCCCAGTATACAAAGGATTTACTTCCAAAAATAATGTGACAAATTTGAGAAAAATACTTGACGTGAAAATAAAAAGTACCTTTGAAGTAACTGTACCTGTACCTAGGTACATTTTTAAGCCAGTACCTAGATACGCACCTAGGTACATTTTCGTATGAGTAACTGTAACTGTATCTTAGGTACATTTTTGAAGTAACTCTTACAACCCTGGTAAAGACTTAGTGTGGGGTGAATTTAAGAGGGTAAGGGGTTGCTTCGCAGAGTTGTTTGCCTTGTTGGCTTTGGGATCATTATGGGGGGGAAGGGGCATTGTTGGCGACTGAGTGTGATTCATGGTTCAGTTCAGAGGAAAGGGGGGGGGGGGTAAGTTAGAAACGGTCATTGTGTGTTTCCCAGTGCTTGTGTTACATTGTCCGCGTCTATGTCCTTTCGGGTGCGGTGGTGACGACTTTCTGTTTCTGTTTGTATTGGACCCCGTGTACTGGGTGAAGATGGAAACGATAGGGCACGCATCTGTTTTTTATGTATTGTTTGCGGTTCGGTATATTGTGATTCTGGCGTGTTGTTTGTAGTTCGGTGATCAACCGTTGTTGTGGCGGCGTTCGGGGGAGGTGTATATAAGGCGTAGGGGCAATAAAGTTTTTTGCTGAGTTTGAGACGTTCTCTGTTCCTTTTTATTCTTATTTCACGAGTTTTCGTTCTTCAAACCACAATCTCGGGTTTCAATCATCATGTATGGTTACTTACACATGAACGAAAAGAGCACAAACAACGACTGACGCAATTGGGGCTTAGGACGAATGATCGTGACAGGCCAATAAAACTACGCCGCGTACTTAAGATAAAGGAACAGCGAACTTCAAATCTAGGCGTCAAGCAAAATTACAAGTAGAACCTTTGTAACCGCTCGAACGCACTCCACATCGATTTAAACAAACAACGGTAGGTGATAGAAATGACACTTCCGCTGATCACGTCTCACGAACTGGACGTCAGCTCGAGTCTTTAGCACATGAGGGGGAGGGCGCCCCGTAGTCGAGCCACTCGGTGAAGCTTGCCGGCCGTTCGAGGTAGAACAGAGTGGGTGCCCGGGATTCGCGAAGACGACCGTGTACATCTCCATTGAGTCCGATATAGACGGAGCTGGCGGGAGCCGAGATTGTGCTCTGTGAGCTGACAACGACTCCGCTGGTGTTGGTAGTAATTGTTTCGAGTCTCAAACTTCCGAACGGCACTTCGCCACCTAAAAAGCTTGACGACGCACGACCACTCGCCTTGACAGCGGCGTCCCTCGCAGGATTTCTGTAAGGGAAGACACAAGTCGTTTAGCCAAGCTGGTCAACGTGTGGAAACCATCTGCTACCACCGTAAAAAGAGCAACAGCAAGGGGGGTTAACTTCTTGACTACGACTTTGGAAAGCTCGCGTCGGTAGCGCTGCTAGAGCGGGCTCTTACCGCCTAGGCAGAAATAGGACTAGCTGGCCGGTGGGTTTCCGCTCGGGACCTCATCTTCTCGCCGTATTCACACTCGCTGAATTCCTCAAACACACGTGAGTCCTGTTCAAACTTTAATCATAAGCATTCGATCAAAACCAGAAAAACGTGAATTTGAACAAGGAGGCACCCAAAGTAAGGGCGCCTAAATTCACCAAATAAAAAAAAACTGGCGACGAGCCCTTCATGGCGAGCTGCCGAGCTTGAGCTACCCGAGCTGCCAGCAGGATGGTGCAGAGTACGCATGCGCTGTGCAAGACATATTGGGCGGCGCCTTGCTCAATAAACCAGTGTACGGGTGCCTGAACTTAACGCTCCGCAAGTTTGTCGTCGGACGGCACTCTAGACACAGCCTTTGTAAAAACGCGCTTCATGGACACCTTTTCGTTGATACATGTTTTATGGACACACTTTTCGTCGACATTAACGTTTTATCGACATTTGTTACGGAAATTGCAGCCCCGCAGGGGCATTTCGTCGCGCCTGTATACCTGAAGCGCGTGCTAACCTACCCGGCCCACCCGCTGACTCCTCTTTCTGGCGAAGCTGCACCAACGGTTTACAAAAAAAAAAATATTTTATGTATTTTGTATAACAAAGCGTGTTGATAAAACGATTTGTTGATGAAACGTCGTTCGGAGAGCTGATCGAATCGCCAGTGAGTGCGACTGCTGGTAAAAGTTCGGGGGAAAAATTCTGCCGGCGTCCGGGAAACTAGACACTACCCAGGAATTACCTTTGGTTCGTGTTTGTATTGCAATGTTCTCAGTTGTATAACAGCTCAGTAGTACCTCTTATTATACTACAAAATCTGTAGTTTTACTTGTCTAGTTAATAGGTTGTGTTTAATAAACTTCTAGAAAATTTGAAAACAATCCCTGGTGTCTCTTTTGCCTGCCTTGTTGTAAACACCTGGGCGACTGCATTTTGAGGGGATTTGTCGATGTTTTAATTGGGTTTATTAACTTCGTAACATTTTAAATCAGTTTTAGATGTCCTACCTTCTTTTATATCTAAATGCACGATTTTTTTTTTTAAATGCACAGTGACAACAAATAATTTATTTCAGATTTTATACGATTGTAATAAAAGCAAAAACATAGGCAACTATAGCACGATGGTAAATTATACCATAGAACGAGCTATAGAATAAGCTATATTAAACCGTACTGAAGGCTACAGGCGGCTAAAGAAACGACACTAAAAACTATAGGCAGCAGTACAATGGGTATAGAGAACGTTAGGTTGAACTATAGAATGAACTATAGCGGACGATAGAGAGAAAAATAGGCGGCTAAAGAAACCATAGTAAAAGCCATAGCCTGCTATAGCATGGCGTCTAGAAAGATCCATACAGTAACCCAGAGCGATTTCGATAGCAGACCAAACAAGAAGCTATAGAGGGCTAAACGAACTAAAAAAAAGCCATAGGCGGCGATAGCATCACTCTTTTAAAGAGACCATTAGAGTAAACCGTACAAATTTGTATAGCATTCCATTGAAAAAGCTCTAGACATCCATAGATGAGACTATATAAAATGGCACAGACGGCTATAGAAGCGGCTACAACTAATTGAGTCATTTTCTATAGCCGGTCATACGGAGGTTTTTCTAAAGCCGACCATATGCCATTTGTGTATGGGGGCCGTTTCCCGCCAACGACACAATACTGCGAATTGGTCTTTGTCCCCTCACATACATTAACAATAACTGAACGGGTTCAATACATTTGGTTTGTCATTCTAGAAAGTTTGTTTTACTGTCCTCCACTTAATGTAAGATAAAAGAAATTTGGACATCTTTCAGGATCAGGATATTCAAATGCCATCTCTTCATGATCGGGAAGTGAGCCCTATATAAGACGGACAACACCATCAGTTGCCAGTAGTGCGAAATGAATATTCGGGAGGCAGCGCAAGGAAGGCCCAAATTGTGTTTTGGGGGTTACGCGTATGTTGTTGATAAGCAAAAGAGGAGCAAATTCTATTGGAAAGGCGAGGTGTATGGGGAATGCTGAGGCCGCGCCGTCTCAATAAACGAGTCAAGCCGAAGGGACTACGACGTGAGGTCATCGAGGGAACACCATCATCTTCCTTAAAGCACGAGGTCTGATGTTCTCCAGGCGAAATGTCAGATCAAGCAGAAGGCCCTCAGAACGACAAAGTGGACCTATAAGAAGTGTTTCAGGTATGCTATATTTTGCAGGTCTTATTTAGTAGTATAGTTCCATGTTGGATTTTAATATATTTTCTCTTTTAATAGCAAGTTTCGACAGCTATCAAGACTGAAGTGCGGCCGGCTCTACCAAATTGGGGTGTACTTCGAAAGGTGATCATCTGGAAAATTGTTTCCACCGGAGCTCACCAGTCCAACGAGTCTCGTGGTATTCGTTCCTTTCAGACCCACGTAGCCCCCCAGATAAATGCCCAACTTGGGCAAATGTCCGACAAACGTAAGGGCCTAACTTTGCCCCAGTTAGGTTTTCCACCATGGCGTTCATTAGTGCCAAAGTGCGTTGCCTAACTATAGCCGAAGTTGGGCGATACTAAGGAGTGCCAAAGTTTGGCTCTTCTCTGGTCCACCAAAGGAGTGCCGAAGTAGTGCCATTCTTGAGCCATAACTGCCAAAGTAACACCGAATTCGGGTATTTCGAGCTTGCAAAGTTTGGCCTTTCCCTGGTCCGCCATAGTTCTGCCAAAGTAAGTGCCAGACTTGAACCATGACTGCCAAAGCAACGCCTAATTTGAATATTTGGGCCACAACAAGTTTGGCTTTTCTGAGGTCCGCCACAGTTGTGCCAAACTAAGTGCCAGACTTGAGCTATTATTGCCAAAGCAACGACTAATTCTGGTATTTCGGCCACGCCTGGCATTTATTTGGTCCGTCACGGTTGTGCAAAAGTAAGTGCCACACTTGAGCCATAACTGCCGCAGTATATTTTAATTTGGTGATTCGGGACATACCGCAGATTGGCTCTTCTCTGGCTACCCACCGAAGTGCCAAATAAGTGCCAAAAGTGTCAAAAAAGCCAAGAAGCCTGTCGAAGTTTGGAATATCTCCAGCGTGTCACGAAAGCTCTCTTTCTGGTACCCCAGAAGACAATTAAATAAGCATTGGAAACACGATGGTGAGATGTTATCACCACTGTTCCTAAGCAGAACGGCAATACTTTGCAGTATCGAGCCAGTACCGGCCGAAAGTATGTTCCAATATCGCTCAAATGTCCTGTTTTGCACCATTTAATATTCGGCAGGTATTGCCGTACAGTCGTTTTGCCCCGGCCTAGCGTTCGCGCAATATTGTGCGAATACTCTACGATGCGTCTGCTCCATATTGGCCGAATGTCGTTCAGGTATGTGTTGTATAGGACGTTGCATATTATGAGTTGCAAATCAACCACATACACGAACAAACACATTTTTTTTTCGATCGCTCCTAGAAGTTTAATAAACTGCTATCATTTCACACAGCATATTCTCGACATAGTTACAAAGGTCATACTTTTCTGTAAAACGAAAATCAAATTATAAAATATAATTAACACTGTCCTCGTGCCAAGCAAAACTCATCACACAAAAAATCGCGGAGATTGAGTGGAAATCAGGACTACTATCAGAAGCATGCTTGCAGTGTACTTACTAATAAAAGGTTGATATTATGTAAACCTTGATGGATTCATAGTCCAACTCGGGCACCCCATATACACACTCAAGAAAGAAGTTTGAGCAAATTCAAGTGGCGTCTCGTCCACGGCGAAGAGCAGTTTTTGTCGAAGCGCGTCCAACAAACACATCACAAGAATTCCATGAACTCCAGTGCCAAAAATGGCTGTTACCAAAAAATTGGCATGGACGTATGCCAGCCGTTCACGACGAAAAAACACGACCACGTCTGCAACGTACAAAAGCAACATAACACTGAAGAGCGCATTTCGGAGACCGGCCCTATTTCGATAACTTGGCAAATGGCGATGACAGCAGCCCCAGAGATCCCGTCAGCGTGACAGAGAGAGTCACGTGACAGATATTCGTCCAAACGTTTTTGTCCTACGCGTCCCACGTAGAGAGGTCACGCGTTTCGTTCCACACTTCTGATTTGCTTAAAGAGTCCGTCGCGCTCGCTGACAGCCACACGAAGACACAAAAGCAGGTGGGGAGGATTAGAAAAAGGTGAGGTCGAAGGGGAATGAACTAAGCAGCTAAGTTCCCTCTGCATTTTCGACGCACTGTATTGTAAATAAAGCAAGCACAACTTATATAAAAAGGACAGCAGTACAATCAAAGCTAAAGGGGAGAGAGTGTATTCCGACCTGTTCACGAGGAGGGATATAAGAGACGGGGGAATCGCAGCCCTTCTCTTTTGTGCCCCCTTTCCCTTCTTTTGAACTGGTTGGCAATCACTCTCTCCCCTCTAGCTTTAGCTGTACTGCGGGGATAGCTGAGGCTTGGAATGTCACCTTTGGCTAGGGGCGGAGGAAGGGGGGGACTGAAAGATTGCGAAAGGGTGGTATGGCCGGGTGGTTGCTCCCAAAAGATTCAAAACAACATTCAAAAAGGCGTCGCTTCCAAGTGTGATGCGGGAGCGGCGCCACGAATCCACGGTCGTTTCCGCTTTTTGTTATCGCCAGCATTTGACAGTGCTCAATCACAATGCAAGACATGCCCAGAACCACGCTCGCTTTTGCAATGCCCCGCCTAATAATAATATCTCTTGAGGATACGTGCTCACATCAGTCTCGCGCTGCGCTAGCTCGATGGAAGCGCTTTCTGTAAAGGCGCATTCACACCGGCGATGTAAGCAGTCCCGCGATGCCACTAAATTGCATTGCAAAAAAAAAAAATTAGATGGTCACACTGGCGTGAGTGACGAGCGAGTAAACGCCTTCGTTGGCGAGTCGCTTCTCGAAAACTCTCGCTCCAAACGCCGTTGATTGGCTCAGCCTCTCCACGACTAGATCGCATCGCAAAAGGTCGGGTAAGCAGTCGACTACTCAAATCGCGTCGCTTTTTTCCCGCGATGGTGGCTTTTGCGATGAATGTTATCACGGGACTATATCGCATCCCCGGTGTGAACGCGCCTTAATGCCCAACCAGTCTCACGGCGCGTCCCGATATAGGAATGTGTACCTACGCGCGAGTACAACATTCCGCACCATTTGCGTTTGCAAAGCCTGGTCCAGCTGCGGCAAAACATTCAACCCACCTTTGAACTGAAAAAAAAATGTGGCCAGCCCATAAAGAACTTGATTTCTATTTTATTAAGGTGAAGACCACCCGCGTACATAAAATACCTCATCAGCCGAACTCCAACGCACTAAGCCTAGTTCTGGCACTTGTTTGGCGACTTTCTCCCGTAGCTGCCAGATGACAGGCGAACTATCGGAAAGCGAAGCCTAACTTTGGCACTAGTTTAGCGACTTTGGCCCAAAGATGTCAGATGTCAGCCGAATTACACGGTAGTAAGCCTAACGCTGGGTCATCTGTGGCGATTTTGGCCCCAAGGGGTCAGATGACAGCCGAGCACCAAAAAGTGAAGCGTAACTTTGGCGTTTGTTTGGCAATTTTGGCTACAAAAATGCCAAATATCAGCCCAACTACCGGGCAGTAAGCCTAACTCTGGCATTTGTTAGGCAATTTAGGCCCAAAGATGCCAGATGACAGCCGAACTACCAGGCAGTGAAGCCTAAGTTTGGTACTTGTTTGGCGAATTAGGGCCGAAATACCCAGACTGTTGCCAAGGGAGGTCAGGTTTGGCTCTACTTTGGTTTCTTCGGGCTTTTTAATGCCCTAAACTCCCGAACAAATGCCAAATTTTGGCCCAGAAATCTGTGCTACTTAGGGAAAGATCGACGGGCAACGGAAATTTCTGTAGTTCAACGTCACCTCCCCACGAGGAGCGCGAGTGCTAACCTTGGCTACGTCTCTTAGTCGGGAGCAACTTTGGCAGGTAACTATTTTACTAACATTCGTCTTATCAAAGTGACTAGCGCCGTGATTTATGTATCACCGCGCTAGTCTTATTTGGGGTGAGCTTGATGCAGGACATGTAGCTGTAATTTATTGCGAACGTCTTCTGTGTAGTGCATTCAACATTTGTCTGACGCGGGTTTCACTCGCGAAGTTAGAAACAGCTGCTTTTTGTTATATTTAATTTTTTTAAGTAATCATTTAATCTAGTATGAAGTGTCTGTTCACGAGAGTATCTTTGATCATAAATTAGTATTTTCATGTTTCAAAACTGCTAAAAGTTTTAAACAAGCAAAGTCTTATATTCAAGTGCCTAACGTTTCTATAGCAAACGACGAAAGTGTGCTAGAATTCCTCGATCTGTCATTTATTTGGTTTTCAACTTTCAATGATACATGTGACGTGGATTTTTATGGGCTGAAATTAAACGCATTCTTGCCTATTGCTTAGAAAAGTTTATACCCAAACGAAAGAAATCAATAAAAAAAATCTAATTTCTGAGTAACCCGAGAGATTGTACAACTCAAGCGTAAAATAAAACATAAACATCCTAGAAGAAAAGGAAACGATGATGAGATTTAAGAAATTTTTTGTCTTCTAAAGCAAAAGCTGAGTTCGACAAAGAGACGTTATTTTCGGAAACTGTGCTTAATTTAATGGACAATTCAAACTACAAAATTCTGTGTCACTTAAAACCTAGAAAAGAGCGATTCGAATATATCATTGAAAATAATCAAATTGTGGCCAAAACGAAAGATCGCCGATTGATTTAATATATTTCTTTATGGTGCGTTTGATAATACAGGCTGTGCTATAGAGGACATGAGCTTCCGTGCGACATGTAGTACAATGGGGGATAAAATATTCACTGAAGAGGGAGTGTTTTCATTACTATTGAATGTGGTGTTGCTGCAAACACGAAATGACAGTGCTCCACACAAAATGCATTACAGCTGTTTGTGGGCTCTAAAGAAATATAAAACATTATTATAATTATTATTGAAGGACCCCTCAATCTGAGCTCTCACAGTCAGTAATTTCTAATTTTGAAATTCATCGTTAACGGGCACACTGGACCGTCAAGAACTGGTCTTGGCACCTCGGTCCCTTCCGGAGCAGTCATGAGCCTTCTAATAGAGGGTCCTTCAAGGAAATCCTGGCATCCCCATTAAACGACGCTGGCCGTCGTGCAAGGATCAGTCTCCATCTTGGATATCCCGCCCGGGGAAGACATCTGGCCATTCCCGCCTTGGCTCTACGAGCTCTCCCTGCGACTATCGCTTTCCGCTGACTCAGTAAGGGCAACCACATCTGATTTCCTGACTGTCCGAGCAAGCATCTTCTAAACTTTTTGATGGCATCGAGTTCCACCTCCGGCTTCACCCCGTTACCATTGGGATCAACGGATCTTGACTGCTACTCGCGTGCACGCCGATACTATTGATTTTATTTTGCGGGTGAGCCTGGATTTGTTTCTTTTTCTCGCGTTTGGTTTGATCTTAAGCTTCCACCTTTACCTTCAACTTTGTCGTCGTCGCGAACTAGGTGCCATGGCTCTACCCACCCTGTGTGTTCTTTGTTCCGACCCACTACCGACTGACGGTCGTTTCATGACGTGCACTGATTGCACACAGGCATACCACCTGGGAAAAATGCTCTGGAATCGCGGAAAGCACATTTAAAGGAATGAGCGCCACAAAGATTGACAAATGGCGTTGTCTAGCTTGTCGTGGAGGGGCGCCGAAGGCAAGCTTTGAACTTGAGTCTGCCACATCATCCCAAGTTGAGCCCAGCGACTCCTTGGCACAGCTCTTGATGGTCCATCAAAAGCTTGACCTTCTTTCTTTGAACGAAACTGTCGAGTCCCTTAAAGAACTGCACCCGAAGGTTGACTCTTTGTTGTTGTTGCAGCAGACAGTCGACACTATGCGCGACACCATAGGCACGATGCAAGAGTCTCTTACGTTTTTTTCCTCGGAATACGACATTCTGGTAAAGGCAACTGCATCTCAGGACAAAGCTATCAAAGAGCTTCAAAGCGAAACGATCACTTTGCGATCCATCGTATTAGAGCAGGCCCGTGAAATCAGGAAACTCAAAGCTGATCAAAATGACACCGATCAAGTCAGTCGTCTCTGCAACATGGAGATTCACGGGATTCCTTTTTCCCCACGAGGGAATCTTGTCGATCTTATGACCGGGCTTGCAGATAAACTGAACATAGAGAGCTTCCAGCTTGCGGACATTGTGGCTGCCCATCGCCTCCCCGCTAGGCCTGGTACAGTGCCTCCTCTACTGATTCGGTTTTCGTCCGTCCCTCTGAAAGAACGCTGGATGTAGTGTCGTGGACGGCTAGGCACCCTTAGCCGGGAGGACTCCCACCCTAATATCTGTTTTATCCACTACTTGACTGAAAGCAACCGAAAGCTTTTTTGGATGGCAAGAACCAGAGGAAAGGAAAAGGGGTTCAAATTTGTATGGGTACGACAAGGAAATATTTTCGCTAAACAAAGCCAGAACTCTCCACTCCTCCGCATTACTAACACTGATGCACTGGAGCAAATAGTTTAGGCGTAGATGACTAATTTTTTCCAGCTCAAAAATTTACGATCTTGCTTAGAAAGTTTCACAACAAACGCTGGCACTTCCTTTACCTTGTTTCATGTGAACATACGGAGCATTCGTAAACACTAGGATGAATTTCAGTTGGTCATTAACCATATACTTTCTTTAATGGACGGTTTTGTTCTAACGGAGATTAATATTCATAATGAAGATGTATGCCTATTTTCACTACCAGGTTTCAAAAGCACCTTCTTTACTCGGGACAAGAAGCGCGGTGGCGGTATCGCTGTTTTCTTAAAAGAAAGCTTATTTTTTCGGAGGTGCCGTTTTCGGTTCACTCATTGGAGTCAATCGCACTACGGATACTCACTTCTGCTTATGACCTCTATTTACTCGCAGTCTATAGACCGCCTTCTGAAAAACTTTCTGACTTCCTCCTCGACCTTCGCGAATATTTGCACACGTTGCCGGATAGCACTTCCATTTGCCTAATAGGAGACTTTAACATCGACCTACTGAAACCATCGAGGGCACAGGTGTGCGAGTACCTTACTATTTTGGAAGATCATGGAATCGAACCTACAATTCAGGACGCCACAAGGGAGGAATACGTAGGAGACATTCTTGCGATTTCGTCAATTGACCATATAAATTTAAGAGTACCATCAGCAACAACAAAAACAGCAGTTATATCGCAAAAGATTTCGGACCACTACTTTGTGGCTTGTCACCTAGTATTCCTCGGCGACCGGCCTTTAGGAGATCGAAACAAAGAGCGTAGGGTTGAAATAGTTGATCGTCATAGGTTAGACAAATGCATTTCAGCATATGATTGGCATAGTTTGCAAAGATCTACAACACCATCCAACCTCTATCCCCGCTTTGTTCAGTTGTTCAAGCAGTTCTCTGAAGCCTCAAAAAAGCAATCGTAATTAAACAAAGAAAATCTAGTATCCGCTGGTTAAATAATGACATTCTCTCTGGCATTAAACTTAAAGAAATAGCCTGGAAACGGTGCCGTCGGTCGCCTCATAACTCGAGCTTATTATCTGAATTCCGTAGTATTAGGAACAAAGTGAGCGCACTTATTCGCCCGGCTAAACGGCGTTACTTTCAGAAACAGTTCTCCGAATCTCGATCAAATCCAGTTAAATCCTGGTCGTTGATTAACGAATTGCGCGGTGTTGGTTCTCCTCGGTCGCGAGCGAACGCTTTTGATGGTGCGTTTGGTACCAATCCCCTTTTTACAGCCAATAGATTCAATGATTTTTTTGTCTCGTTCTCAGGCAAGTTAAGACAAGCCAGTACATCATACACTCCTTTCTATAACTCAAACTCCGCGTTTCTCCCTCAAATGACTATTCAAGACTTGCAATCCATAGTATTAAGTCTGAAACCTAATAAATCACCGGGATATGACGATATACGCCTTAGCGATATCCGTAGAAACCTCAGACACATTCAAGATACGCTCCTCCTTTTTTCACCAAGATAATCGAGTCGGGTAACATCCCCATCGAATTTAAAACTGCTATTGTTAAACCCTTATTCAAAAGCGGCCAACGTGGTCGGGTTGAGAACTATCGCCCAATATCTATTTTACCATGCCTTGCTCTAATATTAGAAAAATGTATTTATCAATCCATGTCATCTTTCGTAGAAAAGTACAGTTTAATATCCCCCACCCAATACGGGTTTGTTCCTGGACGAGGAACACAACCACTTTTGGAATCACTCTCGGATTACATAAATTTAGGGTTCAAACATAATTTATATATTTGTGCCTGCTTTTTAGATGTAGCAAAAGCATTTGATACTGTTAGCCATTCTATCTTAATTGATAAACTTTCGGCTGTTGGTTTTCGGGGCCCCTTTCTAATTCTGTTGGAAAAGTTTTACAAGATTGTTCACAACTGGTTACAATTGACGGAATTCGCAGCGCCAAAGTCTGCTTAAAATCAGGTGTACCCCAGGGGTTGGTTCTTTCACCTATTTTATTTAATGTTTATGTCAATGATATGTATACTTCTGTATCTAACTGTACGCTCTTTCAGTACGCAGATGACACTCTTTTGCTCACAAGCCACCTTTGCTATTCTAGAGCAATGGAAATGCTCCAGACCAGCTCCCTAGATCTCATGGACTGGTTTGCTACTAACCTTATAAACATTAATGTGTCCAAAACAAAATTGGTATGCTTCCGCAACCCCCTCAAAACTACGGTGCTGAACTACCCACTTTTTCTCCATACATCAAACTGCCACACCTGCCAATGTACTCCCATCCCTTACTCTGACACTGTCAATTATCTTGGCATTATTTTTGACTCAGACCTTCCATGCAATTCCCATCTGACAAAACTATGTTCCAAGTTAAGGAGCGTTTCCTGCTTGCTGTTCAACATAAAGACATTTTTACCTCTTTATCTTCGAAAACTCATAGCCCCCTCATTCGCGTATAACACACTCCGTTACAGTAATACTACTTTTGGCAAATGCTCTGGTTTATGGCGCACAAAGATAAATAACATCTTGAGAGGAATGCTGCGTAATGTTCATTACACTCCCATGTCCTCAAATTTCGACGTTTTTCAGGTTTTGGATATGCACAACTTTCAATCTTTGTTTCTGGAAAAGGTCGGTTCGGCCAAATGTGCGTAATCTAAGAACGGTTTCACGATTCCTAGTTCCTGCCTGTTACACCCGATATGGCAAGAACATGCGTTCGGTCTATGTACCTCAAATTTTTAACACCTTACAAGGACATGTTTATGAGTTCTCTTCCAAGAAAAAGCTGAAGAGTGCGGTTCGTCATCTCACGTCCCGTGACGATTGCTTTGTTAATTTTAATTAATTATTTCTGACATTTTTTGGAAAGCCTCGAGTCTGTGCATGTGTTTTTTTTTCTTAATAACTACTGTCCTCTTGTGTCCATATGTTTCTTTTTATTATTTTCTTTACGTTCACTTGGAATGATACTGATTGGTCTGCCTTTCGAATGTGTGACTTTATATGATAGTCACCCGAATGGTGATGTATGGAACCTAATTTCTTTTTCTTTTTTTTATGATCTTGGAGATTAGCCAAGACCTCCTCGTGATATCGATTTTTATTTCATTTTGGTATTTTGTGCTGAAAATGAGTACTTTTTTTATCCCGCACGTTAGCACGAACTGCTACATGACTCAATGAGCACAAGTCTTTTCCCTCATGAGTGCTTATGGATTTCTGTTTGGATTGTTCCCACCTACCTTGAACATCTCAAATTTATCCAATATCGAGGGCATTAGACTCCAATTAGAGCCACGCCTAAGACTTTGTCAACAGTGCGCTGCTTACTCGACGATTTTTTTTCTTAAATGGTCGTGGCAGTCCACTAGCCGACTTATGCGTGTGTCTGTGTTTTCTTCTTTTTTTTTTAATCAATGATTTTTTTTTATTATCATTCCATAGCTTGAACTACAAACAGCCTTAAAGCTTATCTTATCTTAATCTGTTTTATGCGTGTTTTTTATTATTATTATGTGGCAACAAAGGAAGTCATCTGCATGCCCCGTGTCGCAAGAACTGGACAAGGTTTTCTTTAACGTTCAATGGTGAAAACTGACGCTAGTGCCTCTGTGTACTTTTACTATACTTTTCTGACTGAAGGAATTTTTTTTGTGTTAGTTTGTAGTTGGAACTTCTGTAAATAGTTGGTGATAATTCTACTTTTTTACCTAGAACTGATTCGTTTAATTCATGCAGCTACATAGCTGGTTTTGCCACACAAGCCCAGGATGGCTTTGGCGAACCTGCACAGTGCCTCCATTATGATCTTCCTTCACAAATAGATTTATTATCATTATTATTATTAATAAAGCTAAAAAACTTAGAGTCCTGTGTAATAACCTTCAAGCCCACCTCGCGTCATACTTTTACTTTATTCCACGTAAATATTGCCGCGAGCGCAGCTGACCAAGCAGGCAGCGCGCTCGTGGCCTAACGGTTATCGCGCGTGCCTTCCACGCAGAAAGCTTGGGTTCGAATCCTGGCCGCGTGGACGTATTTTTGTTCACTCTGACTCTGACGAAGTTCTGGTAAATTCGAGAACCGTGTTGCTCATTCGAAGTCGGAATGTTCTGCACGCAGAACCTTCTACGCGGAATCTTCCAGAACCCCACGCGTGTACATAAGAGGCTCCGCGTGGCGAGCCGCAGTCAGTCTCGCCCCAGCGTTCGACTCTGCGCTTACGCCGACTTCGACACCCGCGACGCTCTATTATCTTCTATTTCCTTCTTTATTTTTGGGCACAAGTTCGCCCCATTAAACGTTTACTTTCTTTAGTTCTTCGCCGCCTCATCAGCTGTCCTTTCTGACGATATTAGAAGTATTCGGAAGCACTGGGATGAATTTCAACTTGCTATTATTTCTATCCTTCCAATTGTTGATATATTTGTTCTGACAGAGATTAATATTCATAAAGATGAAGTATGGCAATTTACTTTACCAGGCTTCAAAAGTGTCTTCTACAATCGCGCAAATAAGCGCGGAGGTGGTATTGCGATCTTCCTTAAGAACAAGATATATTTTACGGAACTTCAGTTAACATTCCACTCAGCTGAGTCAGAAGCTTTGCATATAATTACTTCTGCCTATGATCTCTATCTACTTACACTTTATAGACCACCGTCGGAAAAAGCTGCAGATTTTTTTTGTGACCTGCGGAACAGTCTGCAAACTTTGTCGGCAACTGCTTCTTTATGTCTCATCGGGGACTTTAATATTGGCTCACTGAAGTCTTCAATGGCTCTTGTTTGTGAATATCTGACACTGCTAGCAGATCATGGCATTTAACCAGCAATCCTAGTCCCAACAAGGGAGGAACTTTTAGGAAACAAACTTGTAATCGCGTCTATTGACCGCATCAATCTCAGATCGACATTCTTCAAAACAAAAGCAGCAGTCATTACTCACAAATTATCAGACCACTATTTTGTTGCATGCCATTTAGAATTCCCCCATGATACGCCGACCTCAGTTTCTAACAAAATTCATCGGGTTGAAATTGTTTATCGACAAATGTTTGACAACTTTGTCTCTAATTACGACTGCAATGCTTTTCAGCAATCTGTTACACCTTCTGATATTTACTCCCGTTTTGTGCAGCTTATAAGCGGTTTTCAGAATCCTCAAAGAAAGTAATTCTTCGCAAACAACGAAATTTAAATTTACGTTGGTTAAATAAGGATATATTATCTGCTATACAACTTAAAGAAATAGCCTGGAGACGAAGCCGGCGCTCACCTCATAACTCTAACCTTCAAGCTGAATTCCGAACTCTTCGGAACAAAGTAAGCGCACTTATTCGCTCGGCTAAGCGTCAATATTTTCAAAAGCAATTATGCGCATCAAAGTCCAACTTTGCTAGATCCTGGTCACTGATTAATGAACTACGCGGAGTCGCACCCCCTGGTTTACAAGCTGACACTTTTAGCGAATTTTTCGGACCCAATTCCCTTGCTACGGCGAATACCTTTAATAACTTCTTCGCCATATTTTCGGGCAAAGCAAGACGAAGTCCAACACCGCCCAGTCTTTTACCCCACTCCAAATCAGCATCTGCATTTCTTCCACTCATGACAATGATCGATCTGGAGTCTATAATAACGAGTCTAAAACCTAGGAAATCACCAGGGTATGATGGAATTCACCTCTGCGACATCCGAAGAAATTTTAGGCACATACATGACACACTTCTACTCATGTTTAACGGAATAATAGTGTCGGGTGTCATTCCTTCAGGATTAAAAACCTCCATTTTTAAACCTCTCTTCAAGGGAGGCAAACGTGACCGGGTTGAAAACTACCGACCAATATCCAGTCTTCCGTGTCTTGCTCAAATATTGGAAAAGTATATTTATATAATTACGTCTTCTTATATAAAAAATATAACATAATATCGCAATCCCAATATGGTTTTGTGCCGGGACGTGGGACACAACCTCTTCTTGAAGCATTATCAGACGATCTAAAA